>JAJJBR010002441.1:116146-147891 GCA_022817965.1 Solanum lycopersicoides
GTTGAAAAAACTCTCCTAGAGTTTCATTTTTTATTTAAATTAATGGCTACATGTATTTTGAAAATGATTCAATAGCAACATAATATTCTTTTTATCAATTGACAAAACCAGAGTGGACTATAAATCGCTAAAAGGATTTGTAGGGGCTTATTACTTTGCAATGAATTTTCTGAGAAAGTCAACATGTGCATTCTTATTAGAATAACAAGAATTACAAGTGGAACTAGCTTTAGGATCTAAAACAGGAGGGGAAAATTATTCAAGACAATATCAAAAGGCAGCGATTAGGATGACTAAACGTCAGTGCCATAGGTGTATTGGACAGCCACATTGCATTGAGGAGAATGATTTTACAGACGGTGGCCACTCATACAACCCATCTTTATTCTGCCCTTGAACTAGAGGCGCCCCGTATTCAGATCCTTCACAAGATATGGAAAGGAAAATTCAATAGAGGAATGATTATCATGACGATGAGAAACGAATAAGATTAGTCTTTTGAGAGGGGAGCATAAGGTATTGAGAAGTTTGAAATGATAATTTAATGCACTTATGTTAGCGTTACCGGTTTGGGATATTGGATTGTGTGACATTGCCCATACTGATCTCTTCGTGTTGTGGTGTCATGTACATTGTCTAGGTTTTGAGCATCATACGCAATTGATGAGTGGCTCCACTATCCCGATCCAGGGGTCTGTTGAGGAGTAAGCGACCAACAAAGTTTGAACGAGCTTGCATATGTTATGGGATTGACATCTGCAGACCCTAGCAGATGACCTACACAATCACATTGTTGACAACGAAGATTATGTCAAAGGGCTGCTGCTGTTGTTTCTTTGTGGACGACATGGTTGTGCCTGCCATTGCTGATTGTTGGGAGGAGTGTTCGCACCTAGACGCGCGACTTGAGTATATTGTTACCTTGGCGAGAGAGGGTTGAGCTGGTTTTTTTGTGCTACAGCAGCACAGTGATTTAGTTGATGCAGCTCTTGTCTTCCTATATCTTAGGAAGCTCGTGAATCCAAGCTTTTCGTCTTCTAATGATGGGAATTTGGAAAATTGAGTGATCGTGTCTTATCTTATGAGCAATCAATGGTCGAAGTTGTTGCATATGTACGGAAAGAAAAGTTGAGGAGAATTGAAAAGAATAAACACAAAAACAAGAAAAGGTAAATTAGTGTATATATTTATTGTTACTATCAAGTAATTTATTCCTATATTTTTTTCAAAGCAAAATAGTATATATGAACATTACAATAAAGAATGAAGACCTTGCAGCAGTTGATAAAGACTTTGCTGCAATTGATGAATACTTTATGAATGGAGTTGATGAAGTGACAGTTAATGGTGTGACAGTTGATAAAGTGATAAGTGATGGTGTGGAAGTTGATGATGTTGTTGATGAAGTAGTATGTGCAGTTGATGAAGTGGCAGTTGTTGATGAAGCTGTAGGTGCTGATGTTGTTGATGAAGTGACAAGTGGTGAAGTGGAAGGTACAGTGGCAGTTGTTGATGTTGTTGAAGGATTCCTGTTTTAAGTTTGTTCACTATTATGTATGAAGTCTTTGCTCATCTCAGGTGATATGTCGTAAGTGTACTTATATTCTGAGAAGTGTGAACATGTCATTGTTTCAGGACCTGGGGCAACCATCGGAGGAATGTGTGCTACATGTTGCTCTGGTTCTTTAGCAGTGAGGTAATTGCTCTGAGACTATTTCCATGGTGTTAATCTGATCATTGCATTTTCTGCTGGAAAATGTTCTTTAGTTATATCCACGTGCCTTCAGCATTAAACTCTCTCTCTCTCTTCCTATTAAGTGATGTGGCAAACCTTAAAGCTATACTACGATTATTAACACATCATGTCGCACCCAAGGGTGTGGCCAAGTGGTCAATTAATAAAGTGAATTGAGTACAAGAGGCCTCATGTTCAAATTCTATGAGAGACAAAATCACTAGGTGATTCTTCCCATCAGTCCTAAATTTGGTGGACAAAGTTACCTAGTATCTGTTTCTTGTTGCTAATGAAAAATATTTCACAGAATTAATTGAGGTACGCGAAAGCTAGACCTGACACTATGGTTATAAAAAAAAATACATCATGTGACTTTTGTTTCTACGGGCCCACTTGACCATGTGAGATGAAATCATGATATGAAATCATATGAGTTGAAGATGAAGTTTTGGTTAGATATGCAGTTTGGATTTTTGATTTGTTGTTCATAAACATAAAAACCCCATAAATTCGAAAACTGTCAAACTTGCTCTCATTTTTATAAATTCTATATCTATATTACCTTGAAAGTATGAACTCCTAACTTGAATGTTAAATTACTATTTGATAAGTTGTGACTTTTTTCAAAGGGTTGTGATTTTTTGATTAGTTGTGACTTTTTTCGAAGGGTTGTGATTTTTTGATAAGTTATGACTTTTTCAATAGGTTGTGACTTTTCCAAAGAGTTGTGACTTTATAGTTTTGACTTTTCCAAAGGGTTGAGACTTCTCGAAAAGGTCATAACTTTTTCAGATAATATAAAAAAACATTTGTTCATGCTATTCATTGTTGACTATAAATAGAGCGTCTTCTTCTAATTTTACAACCACAGTTTTTTTTATCTTCTACTCTTCTTTTCGTGCATTTTAAAATTTCTTTTGTGATTTGAGGTACCACTATTCTAACGAAGTAACTCGTTCTATCCTAAGAGGGTATATTCCATGACCTAGAGTACTTAAGGAATATACTTTCGATGTTATAATAAATTATATTACTTAATATATACATTATTATGTAATGTTCCAATATAGGAAGTTAACATGATGTAGTCTAAATACATTTGTTTTTGTTAACAATTTTTGTTGTAATGTAGGTATATACTTTTGAATATTTTTTCCAAAATTTAGAGAATTATCACGATTTATTTTGATGCTCAACACAAAAGAATGATTGTATTTATGTAATGCTACTTATATGATTTTGTCACGCCCTGAGCTACCCCCGAGACGCAGACACGGAACCTAGGACCACAAGTAATCCCAAGCTAACCCTGTTGGCATGATCATGAGCATACTAAAGATAATAAAATGCGGAAGCTAATTCATAATTTAAACTGAAAAGATGGGGAATACCCATATTCTATAACTGAGATATTTGAAAATAATGAGTTTAGTACAAAGGAAATATTAACTCAATACTAAACTGAAACTAACTATGTCTGAAAATAGCCTCTAAACTGACTAGAAATGCTGGGACAGGCCCCAGCTAAGTCTAGCAACAACTGAAACTAAAGGACTAAATACTGAAAAGAAACTCATGACTATTGTCCTCGGAGAATGAGGACTCACCACTGACTGTGCTGAACTGGAGATCGGAAATCGATCTAAGCGCGATCTGGATGCTGAGAACCGAACCTACATCAGGAGAAGATGTAGCCACGTATGCGTCAGTACTTGAAGGTACTGAGCATGTAGGATAGAGTAAGGCTGAAATAAAACATAACTGAACAGGCACAAAGCAAGTATAGTATTCTAACATGATATACAGAATTCTGAGCTATCTGGATGCAAAGAACAAATTTATAACATGCTGAGACGGGCCGTCATTCAATCGAGTGTCCATCGTTTGGGTTCGTATATTGGGTCAGTTCAACAGACCTTACTAAAATGGGCATAACTTTTTACTCGGAGGTCTGATTTTAGCAAACTTGGTGGCTATGGAAAGATAATTCAATTATCTATCACGTTATAGGTCATGCGAACCTAACTCATTTTTTAATAATAGTTATGATCAATTGAAGTTTACCCAACAGAATTCCCCCCCTAACTGTCTGCTAATTTTCACCTACGGTCAGACCTAAGAACCGTAGATCGAACGACGGTCTGTTCTGGTCACCTGTCATTTGTGTCAGAGGCCGGGTAGTAAGAGTCTCAATCCACGAACACCGTCGATGGACTGTAGTCTGATATACGGACCGTCGTCAATCCGTGGATCGAGACTTAGTCAATTTTACTGAGCTGAATTTTGGGAGGGCTGCAGTGACAATCTATGGACCTGTAGTACGGGACGTAGATCAGACTACGGTCCGTCGATGGTAACCATCGATTGGACCTGCAATTTTTCTGAAAATCTGATTTTTGGTCTATTTTGAGTATGGGGTGTTACATTATTTCCCCTTGAGAACATTCGTCCTCGAATGAAAACTATACTAGATTGAATAGAGGGAGAGAGTTGCAATCCCCACTACTGAACACTGAGGACTAAATTTCTGACTTAATTGAGTTTCGAAAACATGCAAATATGCTAAAAATGCAAGTACAAACTGAGGGAACATGATTCTAAGACTGAATTTACGCATGAATGACTGAAAAACTAAAGAGGAACTATTACCTCAAGCTGGAGTGGAATCGGAAGGAAAGAGGTGAGGATACATGGCTTTCATGACTGCTTCTGCTTCCCAAGTAGCTCCATGTACGGATTGACTCCTCCTCAAAACCTTGACTGAAGCGACTTCTTTGTTTCTCAACATTCAAACTTGACGGTCAAGAATCTCAACTGGTACATCCTCATAAGAAAAAGTATATTTCACTGACACACTTTTTAATGGCACTACAGAGGATGGATCACCCACGCACTTCTTCAAGAGTGAGATGTGGAAGACCGGATTCACTGCTGCTAATTCTGATGGCAACTCTTACTCATATGCCTCCTTGCCAACCCTTTTCAAGATGTTGTAAGGGCCTACATTTCTAGGGCTGAGTTTCCCTTTCTTCCCAAATATCATCACTCCTTTCTAGGTGACACTTTCAGGAAAACCCAATCATAAATTTGGAACTCTAGTTCCCTTCTCTTTACATCTGCATAAGATTTCTGATGACTCTGGGCTGTCTTAAGTCTCTCTCTAATGAGTTGCACTTTCTCCATAACATAAAGGACTGAATCTGGCCCTATCAAATCTGATTCACCTACTTCAAACCAACCAACAGAATATCTACATCTACGCCCATACAAAGCCTCATAAGGGGCCATCTGAATGGTGGAATGGTAGCTATTGTTGTAGGCGAACTCATTCAGAGGAAGGTGATCATCCCAACTATCCTTGAAATCGATCACACAAGCTCTCAACATATCCTCTAGGGTCTGAATGGTACGTTCTGCCTGTCCATCCTTCTGTGGATGAAATGTTGTGCTAAGGTTAACTTGAGTACCATGACCCTTCTGAAATGACTTCCAAAAATGAGAGGTAAACTGAGGACTTCTATCTGAGATGATAGACAAAGGAACCCCATGCAACCTTACAATTTCATTAATGTAAATCTTGGCATAGTCCTCTGCCAAATATGTAGTCTTGACCGCTAAAAAGTGAGAAGACTTAGTCATCCTATCAACTATCACCCAAATGGAGTCATGCTGTCTGTGAGTACAAGGTAACCCTGTGATGAAATCCATATTGATAACATCCCACTTCCAAGTAGGAATGTCGATCTCTTGAGTCATACCTCCTGGTTTCTGATTTTCTACCTTGACTTGCTGGCAATTGGGGCACTTACTCACAAAATCTGCTATATCCCTCTTCATTCCATTCCACCAATAGACTTCCCGCAGATTGCGGTACATCTTAGTGACACCTGGATGAATAGAATATCTGTAGTTATGGGCTTCTGCAAGGATATTCTTTCTCAACTCGCCCACATCAGCAACACACAATCTACCCTGGTAGCGAAATACACCATCTCCCCCTTGGGAGAAAACCTCTACTCTCTTATTGTGGACTGTACCATTAAGTTCAAGAAAGAATGGATCATTGTCTTGATTTTCCTTAACCTCCACTACCAAAGAGATTCTTCCCCGTTCTGAACTGTTACACCACTGTCTGCTATGCTCAGAAGGCGAATTCCTAAGCGAGTAAGCCTATGAACATCCTTCACTAGCTCCTTCCTTTTTTCCTCAACATGGGCTACACTACTCATGTATAATATACTAAGAGCATGTGCTACTACATTCGCATTACCAGGATGATAATGCACACTCATATCATAATCCTTGAGGAACTCAAGCCATCTCCTCTGGCGAAGGTTCAACTCTTTCTGGGTGAACGCATACTGAAGGCTCTTATGGTTAGTGAACACATTTACATGAACACCATACAAGTAGTGTCTTTATATCTTGAGTGCAAACACCACTGTTGCAAGCTCGAGGTAATGGGTTGGATAGTTTTTATAATGAACCTTAAGTTGTCTTGAGCAATAAGCTATAACCTTATCTCGCTGCATCAACACATAACCTAGGCCAACTCTAGATGCATCACAATAGATCACATAACCATCTGAACCCTCTGGTAGAGTCAAGACAGGAGTTGCGGTCAATCTAGTTTTCAACTCTGCAAAGCTATTCTCACAATCATCTGACCATTGAAATTTGACCATCTTCTGAGTTAACCTAGTCAATGGTGAGGCTATGGATGAAAATCCTTCCACGAACCTTTTATAATAACCGGCTACACCTAAGAAACTTCTAATATCAATAGCAGAGGTAGGTCTGGGCCATTATTTCACTGCTTCTATCTTCTGTGAATCCACTTGGATCGCTTCGATAGATACAATGTGACCAAGGAAACCAACAGATTGCAACCATAACTCACATTTGCTAAACTTAGCGAATAACTGGCAATCCTTGAGAGTCTGTAGAACTATTCTCAAATGACTCGCATGTTCTTCCTCATTCCTAGAGTAAATGAGGATATCATCAATAAAGACAATAACGAACAAGTCCAAGTACAGCTTGAACACTCAGTTCATCAAATCCATGAAAGCTGCAGGAGCATTGGTTAGTCCAAACGACATAACTACAAATTCATAATGACCATACCGAGTTCTGATGGCTGTTTTTGGAATGTCACAATCTCTAACTCTAAGTTGATGATAATCCGATTTGAGGTCTATCTTTGAGAAATGGATAACACCTTGAAGTTGGTCAAACAAGTCATCAATCCTGGGGATGGGATACTGTCTATAGTCAATGCACATTCTGAGAGAACCATATTTGTTCTTTACGAACAATACTGGTGCACCCCATGGTGAAATACTAGGTCTGATGAAGCCCTTATCTAGAAGATATTTCAACTGCTCTTTCAATTCCTTAAGCTCTGCTGGAGCCATTCTGTAAGGAGGAATAGAAATAGGCTGGGTATCTGGAAGGAGATCAATTCCAAAGTCGATCTCCCTTTCGGGAGGGACTCCAGGAAGATCTTCTGGAAACACTTTTGGAAACTCACAAACACCTGGAACTGACTCAAGAGTTGGGATTTCAGAGCTAGAATCCTTAACCCGAACTAGATGATAGAGATAACCCTTAGAGATTATCTTTCTGGCTTTAAGGTAAGAAATGAATCGACCCATAGGCGCTAAGCTACTACCCTTCCACTCTAAGATTGGTTCATTTGGAAACTGAAAACGAACAATCCTAGTTCTACAATCGACTGAGGCATAACATAAATGTAACCAATCCATGCCTAGAATGAAATTTAAGTCTACCATTTCTAGCTCTACAAGATCTGTTGAGGTGACTTTCTAAGAGAATGTGACAGGGCAATTTCTGTATACCATTCTAGCTATAAGTGGGTCACCGACTGGAGTAGAGATTGAGAAAGGTTCTGATACAGTTTCTGGATTAACACTGAATTAGACTGCTATGAAAGGAGTTACAAAGGAAAGATTATCCCCTGGATCTAACAATGCATGAACATCAAGGTCAAAGACTCATAACGTACCAGTGACTACATCAGGAGAACCTTCCTGATCCTGGCGAGCCTGAAGAGCATATAACATGTTCTGGCGCTGACCACCACCTGTACCAGATGAGTTACCCTGCTGAGCCGGGCGACTTGTTGGTTCTGATGAAGTTGTAGAATGAGCTCTACCATAACCACCTCTTTGACCCTGTCTAGAAGGACAATCCCTCAACCTATGACAAGACTGACCGCACCCAAAACATCCTTCTTTTCCTGCGAGACACTCTCCCAAATGGTTCTTACCACACTTAGGGCAAGTGGGGTAAGTCTTGGTGCCTGAAACACTTCCCTGAGACTTAGAGCCTGGTGCTCTTACCTTCTGGTCATACATGTTCTTGGAGGATGGAACTCTAGCTGACGAAGGGGCTGGAGCTGAAAACCTTTGCTGACTCTACGAGCCGGTTTCCACCACCTGATTTCTGCTGAGAATAGTCATAGTTACCAGTCCTAGCCTTCTTATTCTCCTTGGCCTGTTCCCTAATCTTATCACCCTCAACCTGCTGAGCATGAGTCATAAGCCTAGAGATGTTCATATCTCCCACTAACATAGCATTTCTTCACTTAGTTTTCAATAAATCCGACACTCCATACAAGAACTTATTCATCTGAGCCCTGGAGTCAACAACCATGTGAGGAGCATACCTTGAGAGTTGGTTAAACTTGAGCCCATACTCTTGTACTGTCATGTTTCCCTGACTCAAGTTCATGAATTCCTGAGCGTTTGCTTCTCTCAACTCTATTGGGAAAACCTGTCTAGAAAAGTCTCACTAAAGCAATCCAAAGTAATAGGAGTTGCATCTGTAACCCTTTTTCCTTCCACTAAGTTTACCAAATATGAGCAACATTCTTCAACTGGTATGATACCAACTCAACCCGATCATTCCGAGTGACTTGCCTTACCTCAAAAATCTTCTTGATCTGATTCATGAAATTCTGAGGATCGTCATTAGTTTGTGATCCTAAGAACTGAGGCGGATTCATCCTAACAAAGTCACGGACCCTTGCTGATGATGATCCACTATTTGCATTAATAGGAGCATGAACCTGATTGTTCTGGTTGGTCATACTTTGAGCCAACATCTGCATGGCATTCCTGAATTCAGCATTGGAGACTTCTTGATCTGGGACTGGAGGAGCTGTTTGCATTCCTGGCATTCGCATTCCCGGTGTTAGCTCAACGAGGAGGCATGATCTGAAAAATAGAACATCGAGTTAGAATGGAATTAGATCATACCTTACGAACGATAAGAGTAACAAGAAAGTGAAGTTTTCCTAAAACACTTGGTAGCCTCCCTCTCATTAGATGTGGTGCACTTCACACCCATGAAAATAACTCAACTTAGTGCGGCTATTCAGACATCCTAGCACACTTAAACCTAGGGCTCTGATACCAAGTTTTGTCACGCCCCGACATTGTTGTGTGGAATTCTTGAGATCATCTAAAAAATTTGTCCCAGTTGCACATTTCAACATGATTCGCCATAAAATATCATCTTGGAATTTTGAGATTCACCCAAAAATCTACCAGTTGCATTTTGGTATTTCAGTGTTGACTTGTTGAAGAAGTCCATCTTCAAATGAATTTTTGAGATCCTCTCAAAAATTCTGTCCCAGTTTCCATTATAAAGTGAAAAATGGAAATCTTACTGGGTATATGACCGAGCCATTGTGGCGCCTACGTATCCCGTTGAAGCAGGAATCAGGTCAAACGTAGTCCCCCCCTCAAAGGTTAACCGAAAACAAGCTGGTATTCTCAGTCATTTTTCTTCTTTCTTTCAATAAATTTTGATTGGAAAAGTAGTCTTTGAAAACTTTGAATGTTCAACCACTAATCAACACAAATCAGTTTCGAGTACCTGACAAAGAAAAATAACTCAAACAACAAATGTGTTAGTTTGTGTAGGTAGTAGGTAATACAAGATATCACACACAAAGCTGTAAGCACACAAAAGTCGCTTCATTTGAAGAAAGACTAGCCCACATATATAAAAAAAATGATTAGATAGACAGAAATTTGTCTCTCTGATTTTTAGCTTTGTGAGTCAAAAATATCGACCTGAGTCAGGACAAAGTCGATTGATTCTTCTGGTTTTTGATTGAAATGTAACTCTAATTCTTTGTAAGAGTTGAAAAGATAAAATTTCTCAGAATGGGGACCGAACCTTGAAAGGCTGCCTACGTATCTCACAAAAGAGAATTCAGGTCCTACGTAGTTCGACCCATTTGAATCTCTTTTTTTTTTTCTTTTTTTTTGAAATATTGAATCTTTTTCTGATATGCGAGAGTAATTTTTGAAAGATAAAGTTCGAATTTCATTGGGAAACTAAAGACTCAAAGAGTATTTGGACGTACTTTCGATAGTGACTTGATATTTATGCTTAAGGAGTTTTAGAAAATATTTTCAAGAATCAGTAGGCTAGAACATATTCAAATAAAGCAACATAATCAGACAAACAATTATAACACATAAGCAGTTATTGCGCGTTCTAAACAAATATGTGACCCTTTTGTGCCAAGGGTAGCCTAGCGATTTGAGGGATGTATACGTCATTTGAAACATTTCATTGTCCCAAAACTCAAATTTATACAAATTTTATGAATAAAAATGAATGGGGATACATATAAAGGAAAACGGGATACAAAACAAACAGTCCCACGCAGGGGTACAATCCTATACTATGCCTCCATGAAAGTACCTTTGCTGTTAAACTTCTTGTCGTCTCCGGGTGCCAACGTCTTCGGATAGTAGCTTGTGAAACTCTTTCTTCAACTAGTATAAACGATGATCTAATTCTTACCCTACTAGACAATGATTTTTCAAACAACGTATAAATCCTTCAAATTTAAACACATAAGTATGAATGTCCGTTTAGGTCGTAAACCATTTTGGACTCAAGGTGGTCTTTCTAATGGGCCCAACACGCCTTAAGTGTTGGGTCATCTTAGTTTAAACGCTCCTAAATTTGGGATTTTGGCTCAGCTCTACGCTAGTTTACTAGGAGTGGGTTGTATTTAGAGTGGAAAGGGTAACCCAAGCGGACTACTTGGGCTGGGACAGTTAACGATCGTTGACTATCAAGTAGCCAACTACACTCGTCAGGGTGCCCCGAGAAAATTTTGGTTAACGAACGACTGCGAACCCGCATAATCGTCCTTTAGTGGAAATAAAACAAACGTCGTTTGACGGAATTATGATATGCCATGAATGCAACAGTTCAATAAAGCAATAAATAAAAGATAAAAAGTTAACTCACATAGCCAAAATACGTTAGTTTTAAGGTTAGAATCCTCCTAATCCCCAGCAGAGTCGCCATTTCTGTTTTATCGAAAATTTAACCTTTTATAAGGGTTTTTCGGTTTTTTAGAGTCGCCACTTAATTTTTGAAGAAAAATCAAGAAAACTATTGTTTTCAAATAACTTAACAGAGAAAATTGCTTGAAAACATTTAAAGGGTTCGGGGATTCAAATTAATGTTTTAGGAAGGTGTTAGGCACCTAAAACATCCGTCTAAAATGGTTTTCCAGCAACTAACAAATTTGGCTAAAATTTTGCTTTTATCTTGACTTGAATAAAATATTTAGAAGTAGAGAGTTGAAATACTAACTTATTTTTCGGTCATTTCATTTTGCAAAATTATTTTAATTTTGAGTCGATAAAACATTTACGACATTCGCAGGGATTCGGATTTTTCTAACTTTTAAAATTAACGACAAGTATGCAAACAAATAAGCAAATAAAGTAAAAGAGAGAAATTAAGAGAGAGAGGGAAAGAGAATTGGGTCCAAAATCGGGTTCTCTATCCGCCTTTGACCTATTTTTGGACCCACCTGTTTTGGGTTTTTGACCCATTTTCCTTTCGTACCTGTCCTAGACTAAGCAAATAATTAATACTAAATAAATACAGTAAAGTAAAAGACGACAAGGGCTAATGCCTTAAAATAGATACAATACGAAAATGCAAAATATAAAAAGGCTCTTCTAATTCATTTTCTCCGACTTTCTTCAATTCTTTAAATCTTGGGACCCGTCCATCGGCTTAATAGGTTGACTGGAAAAGAGGAACTTTGAGCCTTTACGGCTCTTCTCATGGAATGCAAAGGAGAGAGTGAGAGTTCACGTTGAAACTCGGACGAATTTTACATGCAATGAAGAACAAAAATAAAAATTAGCACTTGAAAATAATATCCCTAAATCATATCTTAAAGAAGATTAAATGATTTTAAAATAATGAATGTACCTAAACAGATTACAACTTAACATCTAAAGCCAAAAATAAATAAATAAATAAATAAATAAATAAAAAAATAATAAATAATAAATAAATAATAAATAAATAATAAATAAATAATAAATAAATAATAAATAAATAAATAAATAAATAAATAAATAAAAAATTACCTGATTCTGGGCAGCGAACCGAGACTACGAGTTCGACGGAGACGATTCCGCCACCTCTCCAAACTCAAACAGCCGCAAAAAAAATTTGTTTTATCCGAAAATTTAACCTTTTATAAGGGTTTTTCGGTTTTTTAGAGTCGCCACTTAATTTTTGAAGAAAAATCAAGAAAACTATTGTTTTCAAATAACTTAACAGAGAAAATTGCTTGAAAACATTTAAAGGGTTCGGGGATTCAAATTAATGTTTTAGGAAGGTGTTAGGCACCTAAAACATCCGTCTAAAACAATTTTCCAGCAACTAACAAATTTGGCTAAAAATTTGCTTTTATCTTGACTTGAATAAAATATTTAGAAGTAGAGAGTTGAAATACTAACTTATTTTTTAGTCATTTCATTTTGCAAAATTATTTTAATTTTGAGTCGATAAAAAACATTTACGGCGTTCGCGGGGATTCGGATTTTTCTAACTTTTAAAATTAACGACAAGTATGCAACAAATAAACAAATAAAGTAAAAGAGAGAAAATAAAGAGAGAGAGAAAAAGAGAATTGGGTCCAAAATCGGGTTCTCTGTCCGCCTTGACCGATTTTTGGACTCACCTGTTTTGGGGTTTTTAACCCATTTTCTTTCGTACCTGTCCTAGACTAAGCAAATAATTAATACTAAATAATATAGTAAAGTAAAAAAACGACAAGGGCTAATGCCTTAAAATAGATACAATACGAAAATGCAAAATATAAAACGGGTCTTCTAATTCATCTTCTCCAACTTTCTTCAATTCTTTAAATCCGGGGACCCTTCCATCGGCTTAATAGGTTGACTGGAAAAGAGGAACTTTGAGCCTTTACGGCTCTTCTCATGGAATGCAAAGGAGAGAGTGAGAGTTCACGTTGAAACTCGGACGAATTTTACATGCAATGAAGAACAAAAATAAAAATTAGCACTTGAAAATAATATCCCTAAATCATATCTTAAAGAAGATTAAACGATTTTAAAATAATGAATGTACCCAAGCAGATTATAACTTAACACCTAAAGCCAAAATGAGTAAATAAATAAATAGATTGGATAGGAGAAGCCAATGATGTCGTTAATTTTATCTAAAAGCACACATAATAGATAAGCAGTAATATCCAAAATATGTAATAATCTTAGAATTAAATATAACAATGATGCATGAATAACTAAATAAATATATTAGACCATGATGTGAAACGAATCCAATTTGCTATGGCAAATTAATACACACATAGAAGTATGATAGTAATAGCAACTCAACGTTAATACTAATTAAACTTAAGATCCCAATAGTTAGCAAATTGGGTAATTGACAAATTATATATATGTATACATATATGCAAAAAAATAATAAATAAATAAATAAATAAATAAATTAATAAATAATAAATAAATAAATAAAAAATAAATAAATAAATAAAAAATAAATAAATAAATAAAAAAAAAAAATAATAAATAAATAAATAAATAAATAAATAAATAAATAAATAAGAAAATAAATAAATAAATAAATAAATAAATAAAAAATAAGAAATTACCTGATTGTGGGCAGCGAACCGAGACTACGAGTTTGACGGAGACGACTCCACCACCTCTCCAAACTCAAACAGCCGCAAAAAATATTTTATAAATATTAAATTATGGAACCAAGAATTCCCGAAAATTTCTGGGTACTCTTTGGTCTCCTCTCTATATTTTTTTTTTCTCCCTATGGTGTAATGAGGAGAGGCTTATATAGGACCAAATTTGGGTTCAAAAAGATGTGGGAAGCGATGTGGGACAAATGCAAAGGCCAAAATTTGTCTATTTGAATGGTTTAGAGTAATTTGATTAATATGATGAATTCTCATAAATTAATTTAGCGAGCTTCTTAATCTTAACAAAAAATAAAATAATTAATTTAAAAGACTACTTACTAAATTGAAAATATTTTGAGATGATTTTTGAATAATCATAAAATATACTAATTATATACATAATTATGTAAAATATAGATATTATCTAAAAACTTTAAGAAATGGCAAAAATTATTCGAAATAGCGCAAATTTATATTTTCGTAAATTTATAAAACTAATTATTTTAAATTGTTTGAGAGTTTAAGAAGCTCATGAATTAATTCCTACCGGGGAGGGTCAAAATTGGGTGTCAACAGCTGTCCCTCATTTTTCTTGGATTGATGCAAGAAATTCGAGGAAAATGAAATTGACTAAGCCAATTTTGACCGACCACATATTCATCTTTTAAGAAAAGGGATCTGGTACGGACTTTAGAAATTATGGCCGAGCCCTGAAAATGTGTTTCCTACATGTCTCAGACTATATGAGAATTCAGGTCACTTGTAGTTCGATACGCTAGATTTAACACACGATTTTGAAAGAAATCAAAAGTCATCTCGATACCGAGTTATGAGGGAATCGGGATGCTTGGGAATAAGATTCGAGTGGAATGTTAGAATACAGCCGAGTTTTCAACATCGAGCCCGCCTACATATCCTTAAACCATAGGAATCAGGTTGTTTGTAGTTCGACTCAATCGGTTGAGAAGGAAATCTATTATGCTAGATAACCTTTGGTTCTGGACAAGTGACAAAATTAAACGAGTATGAAAAGGAGGCTTGTAACCTTTTAGCCATGAATGTGGTGCACTTCACACCCATAATTAAGAACTCACATGGACATAATTTCCAAAGCTCTCGGTGCATTGTCACTCAGATTAGAAACTTGCTTTCGGTAGATCAAAATTTCCGAATGCGAGATCGAAACTGACAAAACCTAAAGAAAAACCCACATGCCTTCTGATAGGGGTGTGGTTTGATTGTGGTGGAAGTCGCTCCTCTGCTCGCGTCCTAAGAGTTTGACACTCCTCTTTGGACTATATCCCAGTTCGCTGCTAAGAAAAAGTTCCACGTTGTGCTGCATCCTTTTGATGTTGTCCGCACCTGTGGTTTGTTTTTGGAGAATTCATCCTTTAGGATGCTCTCGACAAACACTGATATAAAACTCGTCAGCATAAAAACTCAATTAAAAAGGGAGACAGTGTCTTTTACCATGTCGACACTTAATTGTTCTCCTCGACATTTGACGTCAACTCGATCGGTTTGACGTAAAGCAAATAGAGCTTATGTCTTATGTATGCAATCTTCAATGTATTCTTCATTTGATGTTGAAATAAATAAAAACAGTTGCAGTGTGCTGATATTTATCTTGATGTCGTCTTTGATGTTCTTCTTGATGTTTACTTTTATCATGAATAAAAGAGTGCAGTTGATGCCAATAAGTGAATATTCTTCTTCAAATGCATGATTTCTACTTTGGTAGTGCATGATTACTTGCGGGGTATGAATATCTTCCCGCGATGCGTAAATTTTGCGAGGGATGTAATCTTATCGCGATGCATAAATTCCGCAAGGTATGAAGTCGTCTTGCGATATATAAACTTTTTGCGAGGAATGAAATCTTCTCGCGATGTATAAACTTTTGCGAGGGATGGAATCTTCTCGCGATGCATAAATTCAGCGAGGTATGAAATCTTCTCGCGATGTATAATTTTCTGCGAGGCACGAATATCTTCTCGCAATTAACTTGTTATGCATAAATATTAACTCGCGATGCATGATTTTCCGCAATGCATGAATATTGACTCTCGATGCATGATTTTCCGCGATGCATGAATAGTGACTCTCGATGCATGATTTTCCGCGATGCATGAATTTCTGCGAGGTATGAAATCTTCTCGCTATGCATGAATTTCGCAATGCATGAATTTCTGCGAGGAATGAAATCTTCTCGCGATGCATGAATTTCTGCGAGGTATGAAATCTTCTCGCTATGCATGAATTTCGCAATGCATGAATATTAACTCGCGATGCATGATCTTTCGCAATGCATGAATATTGACTCTCGATGCATGATCTTCTGCGGGGCATGAATATCTTCCCGCAATGCATAAATTCCGCAAGGTATAAAATCTTCTTGCGATTGATGAATATTAACTCGCGATGCATGATCTTCTGCGGGGCATGAATATCTTCCCGCAATGCATAGATTCCGCAAGGTATGAAGTCTTCTTGCGATGCATAAATTTCAGTGAGGAATGAAACCTTCTCACGATGTATGACTTTCTTGCGGGGTATAAATATCTTACCGCGATGCATAAATATCGCAAGGTATGAAATCTTCATGCGATGTATAAATTTCAGCGAGGTACGAATATTTTCTCGCGGTGTCATCATTGATACCAAACGAAGATGGTGCTTCCATTGAGCAACATAGCGATCTTCTGGGTGTTTTCTAGATAATAACAATAAAATAATTCTTTCAGATAGTGTATTGTCCTGGTCGACAATAAAATAAATGACCCCTCCGGATAGTGTAGTGTCTTGATCGACAATAAACTAAATGAGCCCTCCGTGTAGTGTATTGTCTTGATCGACAATAAAATAAATGACCCCTCCGGGTAGCGTATTATCTTGATCGACAATAAAATAAATGACCCCTCCGGGTAGTGTATTGTCTCGTTCGACAAAAATAAATGACCCCTCCGGGTAGTGTACTGTCTTGATCGACAATAAAATGAATGACCCATCCGGGTAGTGTATAATATCATATCTGACATTATGATGCAACTGACGTCCTTTACGGAAATCATAAACTCTTCCTTGAGATTTCGTTTGATTCACCTTCGAATCCAGCTGTACGTTCTAAATTGACTGAAATAAATAAATCATATTCCCAAGGCCCTATAAGCAATAAAATAATTATTGCCTCTACAGGAACATCGTTAATTTGGGAGAGATTTCTCCTCTCTTGATTCCTCCATATTCATTGATCAGAGGAATTTGCTGATTTCTGAGCAATATTATAAGTCTGATTATGCGATGGGAAGTATTCAAAGCCAATCTAGACTTGTCGATAAACCTATGTTTGAAATTTTGAGTCCATCCTCAAAATTTCTGTCCCAGTTAATGATATCGGCTTATCTTTCAACTATCGCTAAGCAAATCATGGAATTTTGAGATCCTCTCAAAAATTCTATCCCAGTTGCAAATATCAAAATATCTTCAGTCTTGACTTGTTGAGGATTCAGAGATATCATTGCTTGTTTTTTGCATGGGAAACTCTGGTGATCTTTGCAACAAGCAAGCTAGCTCAATAATTATCCAACTGTAACGAGGTGGATGTCTCGATAATATTCCAACTGTAACGAGGTGGATGGCTCGAATATATTCCAACTGTAACAAGGTGGATGCTCGATAATATTCCAACTGTAACGAGGTGGATGCTCGATAATATTCCAACTGTAACGAGGTGGATGCTCGATAATATTCAAACTGTAACGAGGTGGATGCTCGATAATATTCCAACTGTAACGAGGTGGATGCTCGATAATATTCTAATATAATTCAAGAATAGGAACCTGAAATGGAAAAAAAATATATGAACCACTTATGGGGTGGATCGCCCAACAAAACTATATGCAAAGTCTTTGATTGGCCAATCAAAGCACATAATCCACTTATGGGGTGGATACCCAACAAATTATAATTTTTACTCTGACAATTATCAAGAAACACGTACGCCTAAATTGCTACGCGACGATCATACTAAATTGACGTATATGCACGTCGAGACTACGATTCTCTCTTTAAAAGACAGAATTATCGAGGTGAATGACTTAATTCATTCACATGAAGATTAAAGACACTTTTGCCTTCCATGACAAACTCAACAAAACTTAAGTTTGTTTTTCACGTTTCTAATTGTTAACAAAAACTTGTAACAATCTGATAACTCTGGCTATCAAGGAAATATTGCGGTCACCAACATCTTTGTGATGTGATGAACTCGTTGATTCCTTGCAACACTTCTAAGATAGTGTTACTTTTAATCATCTTCAGATCTGATGTTGATTTCACATACGATACTGGCTTTATCCATACTATCACCTGCAAAGCTCGACACCAAACGTCAGTATTGACAATGAAGTAAAGAATAAAAGTAAAGATAAAGAACTAGATTAAGTTATTTGACTTATCGAGATTAGGCTACGATGAGTCTAATTATAACTTCGATCATGACTTGTGGCTAGCGATAATCCCACACTTTGTTTCTTACAACTTTGAAAGAATTTGTTAATGTTTGACTTCAATATTCCTGCAACATAAAAAGACATTGTGTATAAATCACTTGAGGTAACGTAATAAAATGAAGAAAACTTGAGATGAAAAGTTTTCTAGTGATGTTGATGAGGCCACGAGAGGCGTAAATGGTGTTATTTTCCATGCTTTGCAGTTTTGACATTGTCATTTTGTGACTATGTTGTTCCTGCATTCAAAGAAAAATTCTTAGTTTGGAAAACAACTGATTTGTGTTGATCTTGTCTCCACGCTCCTTCATGCGGTTGGCTTACACGGTCGCCCGTCCTTTGTAAGACAGTCTTGATCTGTCTCAGTCTGAAATATATTTAACTCTAGTAACTTGCTTTATTAATTCTGAGGTTGCTCATTCTGGAATTTTGAGGCCCCTCCTCAAAACTCTGTCCCAGTTTGCCTCGATAGTATAAGACTTTTAACAACGGACATTGTTGTGTGGAATTGTTGAGATCATCTCAAAAAATTTGTCCCAGTTGCACATTTCAACATGATTCTCCATAAAATATCATTTTGGAATTTTGAGATTCACCTAAAAATCTACCAGTTGCATTTTGGTATTTCAGTGTTGACTTGTTGAAGAAGTCCATCTTCAAGTGAATTTTTGAGATCCTCTCAAAAATTCTGTCCCAGTTTCCATTATAAAGTGAAAAATGGAAGTCTTACTGGGTATATGACCGAGCCATTGTGGCGCCTACGTATCCCGTTGAAGCAGGAATCAGGTCAAACGTAGTTCCCCCCTCAAAGGTTAACCGAAAACAAGCTGGTATTCTCAGTCATTTTTCTTCTTTCTTTCAATAAATTTTGATTGGAAAAGTAGTCTTTGAAAACTTTGAATGTTCAACCACTAATCAACACAAATCAGTTTCGAGTACCTGACAAAGAAAAATAACTCAAACAACAAATGTGTTAGTTTGTGTAGGTAGTAGGTAATACAAGATATCACACACAAAGCTGTAAGCACACAAAAGTCGCTTCATTTGAAGAAAGACTAGCCCACATATATAAAAAAAATGATTAGATAGACAGAAATTTGTCTCTCTGATTTTTAGCTTTGTGAGTCAAAAATATCGACCTGAGTCAGGACAAAGTCGATTGATTCTTCTGGTTTTTGATTGAAATGTAACTCTAATTCTTTGTAAGAGTTGAAAAGATAAAATTTCTCAGAATGGGGACCGAACCTTGAAAGGCTGCCTACGTATCTCACAAAAGAGAATTCAGGTCCTACGTAGTTCGACCCATTTGAATCTTTTTTTTTTTTTTTTTTTTTGAAATATTGAATCTTTTTCTGATATGCGATAGTAATTTTGAAAGATAAAGTTCGAATTTCATTGGGAAACTAAAGACTCAAAGAGTATATGGACGTACTTTCGATAGTGACTTGATATTTATGCTTAACGAGTTTTAGAAAATATTTTCAAGAATCAGTAGGCTAGAACATATTCAAATAAAGCAACATAATCAGACAAACAATTATAACACATAAGCAGTTATTGCGCGTTCTAAACAAATATGTGACCCTTTTGTGCCAAGGGTAGCCTAGCGATTTGAGGGATGTATACGTCATTTGAAACATTTCATTTTCCCAAAACTCAAATTTATACAAATTTTATGAATAAAAATGAATGGGGATACATATAAAGGAAAACGGGATACAAAACAATCAGTCCCACGCAGGGGTACAATCCTATACTATGCCTCCATGAAAGTACCTTTGCTGTTAAACTTCTTGTCGTCTTCGGGTGCCAACGTCTTCGAATAGTAGCTTGTGAAACTCTTTCTTCAACTAGTATAAACGATGATCTAATTCTTACCCTACTAGACAATGATTTTTCAAACAACGTATACATCCTTCAAATTTAAACACATAGCATTCGCGGGGATTCGGATTTTTCTAACTTTTAAAATTAACGACAAGTATGCAACAAATAAACAAATAAAGTAAAAGAGAGAAAATAAAGAGAGAGAGGAAAAGAGAATTGGGTCCAAAATCGGGTTCTCTGTCCGCCTTGACCGATTTTTGGACCCACCTGTTTTGGGGTTTTTAACCCATTTCCTTTCGTACCGGTCCTAGACTAAGCAAATAATTAATACTAAATAATATAGTAAAGTAAAAAAATGACAAGGGCTAATGCCTTAAAATAGATACAATACGAAAATGCAAAATATAAAACGGGTCTTCTAATTCATCTTCTCCAACTTTCTTCAATTCTTTAAATCCGGGGACCCTTCCATCGGCTTAATACGTTGACTGGAAAAGAGGAACTTTGAGCCTTTACGGCTCTTCTCATGGAATGCAAAGGAGAGAGTGAGAGTTCACGTTGAAACTCGGACGAATTTTACATGCAATGAAGAACAAAAATAAAAATTAGCACTTGAAAATAATATCCCTAAATCATATCTTAAAGAAGATTAAACGATTTTAAAATAATGAATGTACCTAAACAGATTACAACTTAACTTCTAAAGCCAAAAATAAATAAATAAATAAATAAATAAATAAATAAATAAATAAATAAATAATAAATAAATAAATAAATAAATAATAAATAAATAATAAATAAATAATAAATAAATAATAAATAATAAATAAATAAATAAATAAAAAAAAATAAAAAAATTACCTGATTCTGGGCAGCGAACCGAGACTACGAGTTTGACGGAGACGACTCCACCACCTCTCCAAACTCAAACAGCCGCAAAAAAAAAATAAAAAATTATAAATATTAAACGATGGAACCAAAAATTCCCGAAAATTTCTGGGTACTCTTTGGTCTCCTCTCTATATTTTTTTTTTCCCTTTGGTGTAATGAGGAGAGGCTTATATAGGACCAAATTTGGGTTCAAAAAAGATGTGGGAAGCGATGTGGGACAAATGCAAAGGCCAAAATTTGTCTATTTGAATGGTTTAGAGTAATTTGATTAATATGATGAATTCTCATAAATTAATTTAGCGAGGTTCTTAATCTTAACAAAAAATAAAATAATTAATTTAAAAGACTACTTACTAAATTGAAAATATTTTGAGATGATTTTTGAATAATCATAAAATATACTAATTATATACATAATTATGTAAAATATAGATATTATCTAAAAACTTTAAGAAATGGCAAAAATTATTCGAAATAGCGCAAATTTATATTTTCGTAAATTTATAAAACTAATTATTTTAAATTGTTTGAGAGTTTAAGAAGCTCATGAATTAATTCTTACCGGGGAGGGTCAAAATTGGGTGTCAACAGACGTAGCGCACGTATGCGTCAGTACTTGAAGGTACTAAGCATGTATGATAGAGTAAAGCTGAAATAAAACATAACTAAACAAGCACTAAGCAAGTATATTATTCTAACATGATATACTGAACTAAGCTAACTGGATGCAATGACCAAATTCATAACATGCTGAGACTGAATACTAACTGATCTATAAATATGGTCAATGCAAGAGAGTCTGACTGAACTGTGAGAGCTACTAATAAACGATAATAAAAGGAGTCCTATGTATACGCCCTATCGAGAGGACCCAATACACCCTGCCAGAGGTATAAAGTCATGCTGGCGTGATCACTAAACTGATGCCCACAGAGAGGACTTACAACCTACTTGGCTAGTAGTTCTGGGACTAATTGGGTACGCTGAACCCTAGTCCAACTCGGTATTATGCTACTCCTAATGAATTATGTAATTAACTAATTATGATTGAGTTTCTATAAATACTGGATAGCTCAAAACTGAACATGCAAATTGAGAATGCAAAAATTAATCTGGTAATTATGCATTTATAACTGAGGCATGTATATCAAAAGTAACTGAAATATCTGACCTAGCATGTGTAATTCAAGAACTAAAGAAATACATAGCTAGGGTTCTGAAATTCATGCAATAATATGAGTAATAACATGGAAATCTGATTTGGAACATATAATTAATTAATTCATAAAGTTCTTTTGAAGTTCTAGAAACCCTAGGTCTAATCATGATATGGGAATCAAGAGTCTGACTGAAAACTAGGGACCTAATAGGTTAAAAGAACCCACTAGTGAAATCCCACATATCTGGTGATGAAATTCACGGAGAAATATTTAGATTTTGGGGCTGAAACTGCTGGAACCTTGCTGCGTTCTTGAACTAGGGTTCTTGACCTTTTTCTCCTTTCTTGCTTCTAATTTTCTAAGTTTTGATTTATGATTTTGACTTAGGTTTATTCTTGTTATGTTTATGGGCTTAAACTAACTAAAATATGATGATTTAGGGTCAAAAAGACGTATCTTAGGGCTTAAACAAAGTGGGAAAAGATCAAAAGACCCCTGAGTTAATTGATGTCGGACAAACGACGACCTGGACTGCCGGGCCGTCGTTCAATTGATTGTCCGTTGTTTGGGTTCGTAGGTTGGGTCTGTTCGACATGCCTTTACTAAAACGTGCATAACTCTTTACTCGGAGGTCTGATTTTAGCAAACTCGGTGGTTATGGAAAGCTAATTCAATTATCTATCAATTCATGGGTCATGGGAACCTAATTCATTTTGTGCTAAGCGTTATGATCAATTGAAGTTGACCCAACAATGTCCCCCCCTATTTGTCTGTTATATTTCACCTACGGTCAGACCTACGAACCGTAGATCAAACGAAGGTCTATGCTGGTCATCCGTCGTTCGTGTTAGAGGCTGGGTAGTAAGAGTCTCAATCGACGGACAGCGTCGACGGAGCATAGTCTGATCTACGGATCGTCGGTCCGTCCGTGGGTTGAGACATAGTCGATTTTGCTGAGCTGAATTTTGGGAGGGCTGTAGTGATAATCTATGGACCTGTAGTACGGGCCGTAGATCAGACTATGGTCCGTCGATGGTAACCGTCGATTGGACCTGCAATTTTTCTGAAAATCTGATTTTTGGTCTGTTTTGAGTACGGGGTTACAGATTTAGATTCTCATGAAGCTTGTTTCAGAATAGTTATTACTATATAAACTTGGCGGAATGACCTGGAAGACCCTTATACTTGGTTCAGTTTATCACCTGAACCTTTCTACTCATGACTTTGCCAACTGAACACTTAAATTTATTAAAACGCACTATTTTAAATCCCTTTGATCGTTGACTATGCTTATGTGGTGTCTTTTTTTTTTTTGCTGAATCAGATCAAGAGAGTGGTTACACACATTTTAAAAACAAGTGAAAGACAATAATTTTATTTTTTAAAAAAAATTAAAAGAAAAATATAACAATTAATAAAAAAAAAAACCATTTCCAATATGTTGGATGTTTCTTCTTCCTCCTCATAATTTCAGCCAACCCCCACCATCACCACACACCCAATTCTTTCTCTTTCTCTTTAATCTCTTCCTTTTCAGTCTCTTCAAATACTTTTCCCCACAATTCTCTGTCTTTCTCTTTTCATATGCTACATATCATTTGAGAGTTCTTTAAAGATTGAAAAAAAAGATATTCATTTAGATTTGGGCAAAAGAGGTGGAGGGGGAAGGAAGTGGTTCTAAATTGTGAAATAGAAGCAGATTTTAGATGGGGTTTTTGAAAAAAACGTACGTTTGAGATTCTTTCTAAATGTAAGACAATTTTATTGAGAACATTTTTAAGAGTTTTCCATAATGACCCATTTTTATCTCCTTCTCTTCTTTCTCTCATCCTCCATTTTAGTCACTTTATTTATCACCACCATTAAAATAGCAAAATTTATAATAAAAAACATAACAAAACTTTGCTTATCTCTAATTCTTCTTCATGTAAAAAAATCACTAGGAAAGAAAAAATGAATAATTAGCAGGAAAATAGATGGAAAATATGGGAATAGAAGAAAGAATGAAAAAAAATCAAGAAATAAATTATTTTAAATATTAGTTTGAGATTTCCTTTAAAAATATTATTTGTAATAAAAAACGATGTGGCGATATATTTCTGATGTGGATAGTGAGGTGTTTCCATATCAGCGAGATTGGGATCACACACATGATTGGAGGTGTTTAAAATATTGTGTTTTAATAACTTTAAGTCTTCAATTGACAAAATTGTGAGTAGAAGGGTCCATGTGACAAATTGAGCCAAGGGTCTACCACGTCATTACGCCTATAAACTTTGCCCTTTTGTTTTACTTATTTATTATATCTTAATATTTGAGTATTTTAGAAGAAGAAAAGTTCATATGACATGTGAAAACACCAGTTGAAGTTTTTATTAGTTTAACTTTAATTATTTATTTAATAGTTAAGTTTATGAGATAAATATTTTCATTAATGCAATTATATATTTATATTTGGGTAGGTATTTGTATTTAAATTAAAGTATTATATATGTCACAAATGTATTATCATGTTAAGAAGGTCTTCTAACTTCAAAATATATTATTTTAAAATAGGCATAATACATAAATGTGTCATTTAACTTGACTTCATTTTACGTTTATGTCTTCCAACTTTGGATATGCACAAGTAGTCACTTAAACTTGTATAAAATTAAACAATTAAACACACGAGTCATACATGACACAATACACGTAGGACACCACGTAGGACAAAGAATGACATGCAGGATGTCATATAGGACATGTGTGTCTATTTGTTCAATTTTATACAAGTTTAAGTGTCCACTTGTTCACATCCAAAGTTAAAGGGCATAAATGTGATTTGAAGCCAAGTTAAATGGCATATTTATGTATTATGCCTTTAAAATGTTCTGAGTTTTTTTTAAAAAAAAACTTACTACAAATGTGAAAATATGTGAATGTATAAAACTGAAAAATGTAAAAAATACCCCGTGACTATTCAAAATAGTTTAAATATACCCTTCATTATATTTCGGGCTAAATATACCCCTCTCGTTATACTTTGAGTTAAATATATCCTTATATCTAACAAAGGGACACGTGGACAACTAAGTTTTAAAGAGTCCATTCAATTTAAAATAGACCAAATATAATATAACCCGTCCCGCCCAGTAATATAACCCGTCCGTCATGCCTGGCCAGTGCATGTGTAAGTATTTCTTATGAAGATAGATGTTACTTTACGCATGATCACAGGTGAAAGAGGGCTTCCATATGTTGAGCGCACCAGTCCAGTTCGTCTAAAATTCATACAAGGAGTAGCTCAAGGACTTATTATCTTCACACTGCACTTGCTTCTTCTGATTTGCCCCATGGTGATTTGAAATCGATCAATATACTCATAACCACAAACCACGAGCTATACTCACAGGGGATTCTACACTTCAATGAACAATGCACATGCAATTCAACACTAGCTAATCGCATTTAAGTCACCAGAAGCAATATGAAATAACAAAGTTAACTAACACCCAAATGTGACGTTTATTGCCTTGGAATTGTGATTCTTGGGATAATAACTGGGAAGTTCCTGTCTCAATATCTTGATATCGGTAAAGGAGGGTTGACATAGCACAGTGGGTGAAATCTACAATTGTTGAGGGAAGAGAAGTTGAATTATTGAGGTGGGGCGGGTTATGTTATTGGGGCGGGATGGGTTTATTCGGATGGTCTATTTTAAATTGAATGAACTCTTTTAATCTGAGTTGTACATGTGTCCCTCTGTTGGGTATAAGGGTATATGACCAAAGTATAACGGCAGGGGTATATTTAGCCCGAAAGTATAACGAAGGGTATATTTAAACTATTTCCAATAATACAGGGGTATATTTGATCAATTCTGTACATAAAATGTAGTTGTTCTCTTCACATGTTCATAGGACATCTAAACAATTTAATGTGGAATACACACGGTAAGCACATCTGGTTAGATGACAAGAAAAATACAACGCAAATATTGCTTATAAGGTCATATTAGTTAGAAAAGACTAATTACATGATTGAACATCACGAAATTTCAATAAATATATACATTATTACATTTAACTAATAAGATCTTTCATTGACCATCTTGATAGGTTTGCATGAAAAAGAGAAATATATGATGATCAATGTTGAACATTCACAAAGGAATATGTAATATATATGATGATCCACGTTGAACATTCTCAAAAGAACATTCAAATCTTTGCTTAAATAAGCATTACTATTTACTATAACATATAGTTTAAGAATTGTTAATCACGTGCAACACACATGTAAAAAAACTAGTTTTACTAAATAAGCAAAAGTTCATAACAAAAGTGTAATACACTATTACAAAGCTATTCTAAAAAAATAAACATTTATTGATCGAACTTTACTCTAATTAAAAAGTAAAATTAAACACGAGTTATAGTGTAGTACTCTTTAATATAATCCTCCCACATAATATGGAAAATCTCATCACATTGAACATACATTTCTTGATCAAATGATCAAGAAGATGAACCAACACTAATGACCATGCGATATAAATAGTCAAAAACACTAGAATTTGGTTGGTAATACTAAATAAAGTAGGCGTTAGTTTGAAAAAATAATAAATTTGGTTGGTGAGAAAAATGGTTATATCTGATGTAAATGGTTTAAAGGTGGTAAGGGTAATAATATCAACTATAAATTTTGTTTACATATGAATAAAGGGTAGGTACATACAAAATGGTAGTTCTTTTCCTTTATAAAATGTAAATTTATGGGTCAATATTTGTATTTGAAAAACGTGAAATTATGATATGATATGAAATTACCGAATCAAGCTTTTTGGAAAATTTGGGATTTCATCTCATGATTTCAAAATTGGATGTCTAAATGTCGATTTCATCTCTCAATACTCATTTTTATTAAAGCATTTATAAGAGGGTAGAGGTGTTGAAGACACTTCGAGGTGACTATTGCTAGTTCACATCTATGCCCAATGTGCATGTCAGCGTGCAACTTGGGCGCATGGCATCATGCATGACTAATCCGTGCAACCCATTCATAGTGGAGCTGATCACTCTATGTTTAATCAATATTCTGCACCAAAAATGTTTTTATTTGGTGGTATACGTTGATGATATCGTTATCACGAGCAATGATCAAGTTAGTATCACTAATTTGAAAGAAATCTCTTTTAACATTTCCATACTGAAGAACTCAGTGAATTAAAGTATTCAAGATGTACTTGGATTTTCTTAATGAAGCGTGCAACTTAATCAATTTGATGATTATTTCAAGATGTACTTGAATTTCTTAATGAACGATCATTCTAGGTCATTTTCTCTATTCAAAATTTTCATTGGAATATTTATTCTCCCAATTTCAGGAGTTTATGACTCACCAAGGATTTATTCAACAGACATCTTGTCGGTACACCCCTTAGCTTCCTTAGAATATTTATCCTCCCTGTTTGAGGAGTTTATGAATTACCAAGAACTTATTCACAAGACATTTTGTCGGTACACCCCTCAAAAGAATAAGGAAGCAAAAAAGGAAATATAGACATCTGATTAAGACTACTCACTCTTCTCATTAAATCAAATGTTGCGCTGCTTTTTTGGGGTGATGCGGTCATCACATCTTTCTATTTAATTAATAGAATTGTTAACTCCATAGATGCAGTTGATTTTGATAAATGACACTTAAACAATTATCATACTCTTCGCATGTAAAGACATCAAAAAGAGATGTATTGATCCCCAAAGCAAACAAATAAAGGAAAGAAATTATAAGAGCTTCCAGAATCAATCAATCATATCTTGATTGATATGATGAAATCAAGTAAAACAATTCAAAAAGAAAGTGAATCACATATGCAACAACAAGAAGGAAAAAAGAATATGATCCTTAAATCAAAGGTAGACAGATTCATACAGTCTTGGAAAGGTCAATCAAGTCCATCTTGATATGCAATAAAATCCATGATTCTAGCAGACCAACATAAGGAAGAACAAGCTAAAAGCTATCTCGAGTAAAGATCTGGAAGATCAGAAATTACATGAGGAAATCAAGTCAAAAATCAAGAATCAATACAAGAGGAAATCAAGTCAAGAATCGAGGAAATCATCACTAAACGAAAGCAGAAGTGATTTTACCATGCACATATTAATTATGGACATGGATCATCAAATCACTCCAAGTCAAAGAAAGTGATTCTACCATAGTGACATTCAAAATGGATATGGAAAATCAAATCGCCCAAATCAAGGAATATATCAATATCCTTGATTGAAATACCTCTTGGGTTTTCCTTTCAAAGAGCATATTGCCTCTTATATAAACCTGATAGTATCTTAGTTGTGATGTATGCACTTCACTTGAACTTATATTGTAATCTTCTTTTATCTTTCATTAAACTCTGTACATCTTTGAGTGAACAATTGTAAAGAAAAGAGAAAGAAAGATCTAAGTGTAAGTTATACAGGTAGAGATTGTGTCAAAGAAGAAGGTCTGATTTGCATATTAGACGTTCTCTTAATCATAACGTTCTGTAACACCCAAGTTCTCAACAAGCTCTTAAGGAAACCCTTGTAACCCAAGTGGATTGGATTAGGCACCACATCGGTAATCCAAATTAGTATAAAAACACTCTGTGTTATTTACTTACTGAAAGTTATCATTACTGTTTGTCTGTTTTACTAACGTGCAGGTGAGTCGATTGATCAGAGTAGGAAGTCGACTGAAGGTAATTTTAATTCAACCCCCCCCCCCTCTTCTTGATTTTCAATTGGTATCAGTGCAGGTCTCACTTCATCAATGTTTAACAACATGTGAGCAAAGATCAGATGGCACACTATCTAATTCCTGGTGCGTTACTTGAAGATGGACAGTCCTCACACCGACCACCATACTTTAGTGGACAACATTACTCTCACTGGAAAGACAGTTTTAAAATCTTTGTATCTTCTAATAATCATCAAGCATGGATAGTAATCAAGAGGGCCCGAAGCCTATTCCAGGATTGACTAAAAAAGATGACATTGAAAAGCCATTTGATCCTGAATCATTTGATATCACTAGGGAACAAAAAAAGGTAATTCATACTAATGCTTGAGCTATATGTTTGTTATATTGTGCAGTGAGTGAAGAAGAATATGATAAAATATCAACATGTAAAACTGCGAAGGAAATGTGGGACAAACTAGAAGTGACTTATGAAGGAACTACTAAAGTAAAGGAAGCTCGGATCAATTCACTTGTAAATGAATATGAGTTGTTCAAAATGGCCGAAGATGAAAATGTTGAATCCATGTTCTCGAGATTCAGTAAAATTGTCTGTGAACTCAAATCACTTGGAATGGCGTATTCAAATGCATTACAAGTTAGAAATCTCGTTAGAAGTCTCCCCAAGGCTTGGGAAACTAAAGCTACCATTCTTGAAGATGGAGATCTGCAGAAAATGACATACGATGAACTTCGAGGCAACTTAATGGCCTATGAACAGAATCATCTTAAAGGGTAGGACAAGGATGATAAAAAGAAAAATGTGGCATTTACAGCTAAGACATCTGACATTGGAGAGGAAGTCAATGAATATAAAAGAGAATAAATGACTCTCATAAATAGAGGAGTCAAACAAATGCTTAGACAAAAAAGACAGAGACCTCAACGAATTCAATAACAATGAATTCAAAAGAAATGATGATCGCTGCTACAATTGTGGAAATAGGACATATCAAACAAAACTGTACGAAAAGAAAAAAGAGAAATAATCAAAGAAATGATGATTAAAAAAATGTTAAAGCCTGGAGTCAAGGAGAAAAATCTGAAGATGATCATGATGAAACCGCCAACATATGTTTCATGGCACTAGGTGAAAAAAGTGAGGTAAAATATTTTAATTGTCCATATTATAATGACTTACAAGAATCCTTCGATATGGTTGCTAACGAACTGCAGAAAGTCATTGATGAATACAATAAGATTGCTCAAGAAAAGAAAGGTTGGCAAATTCTTCTTGAAGCAAGACAGGCTGAAATCGACTTACTAGAAAAAAATATGGAGGACGTAAAAATGCAGTTGAACAATATTAGAAAATCTTCTAGTCATAGATCTGACAAATCCAAAAGATTTACTCTCAATTATAGGAGAAGATCTCACAATCATAGTTCCAACAAATCCATATCTAATTCTCCTTATCTTTGTGCTGAAACCTTTGTTAGTTTCTCTTGTTATACTTGTGTTGACTTTGGAAGAGGTCACAAATCTTTTAACTGTTGGAAATTTTCTTCTGGAAAATGAATTTGGAGACCAAAAGTTGTTAATGCTAACCCTAAGGACCCAAAACTACTTGGGTACCAAAAAGAAATTGATCTACATGTTTTGTAGGAGCAGGCCAAAAGAACCTACAAAAAGGGAATGTGGGTGGATGCTCCAGACATATGTGTAGAAAGAAAGAAAATTTTAAAACTCATAACAAAAACAATGCAGGGTATTTACGGTTCATAGAAAATGCAAAATGAGAAGTAGTGGGAGTTGGATTAATTACTCTTAGCTCATAATCAAAAGTATACGTGGTGAAGGGACTTAAACACAGTCTGATTAACATCAGTCAATTATGCGATGATTTCATTCAATGCTACAACCTGCACTATTAGACTCTCAAATGATCTTGGCTATGGCATAGAAAACATGGTCATGTGAGCTTGCATGCCTTGGAAAATTTGTCCAGACTTGAAATAGTCACTGGGCTTCCAAAGTTAAAATTCGAAAAGGACCATATATGTGACGCTTGTCAGCGTGGTAAGCAAATCCATTCTTCTTTAAAGGTCAAGGATATTGTAAGTACCACTAAACATTAGCAACTTCTATATGTGGCTCTCTGGCATTTGTGGTAAGAAATATGTCTTCGTTATTGTTAATGACCTCTTAAGATTTACTTGGATAATTTTCCCATCTCATAAAATGAAGCTTTCTCTAAGTTTGAAGTGTTTTGTAGAAGAGTACCAAGAGAAGCATGATATTTTATTTCCACATTTGTAGTTGATCATGGAGGAAAATTTGAGAATAAATCATTTGAGGAATTCTGTGATAAAAATAGATTCACCCAAAATCTCTCATTTTCTAGATCACGTCAGCATAACAGGTGGTAGAATGGAAAAATCGTCCGTCAGAACCATATAAGCTTTTTTTTCACCCTTTCATATGTAAATGTCTCGTTCACAACAATGGTAAGACAAATATGGGTAAATTTGATACAAGAAGGGATGAAGGAATATTATTATGCACCCGTCAGTCGTGCATTTCGAATTTTTAACAAAAGAGCTTCAAGTGTTGAAGAATTTGTTCTTGTTTTTTTTATACTAACCCAAGGATGCATGAGACAGAGTCTATAATTGATGAAATTACTCTATAGTGAACACTGAGAACCTCTCAAATACTTCTGATCATATTATAATAGAGAAGTCGACTACTCCAGAACAAGAGTTGACTAGCTCAGCTGGAAACAATGGTATGCCCAGAGAATGGAGACATGATGCTAACTATTCAAACGACGTCATCATGGGGAAACCAACTGATTCACTTCAAATCAGATCTTC
>JAJJBR010002442.1:0-18872 GCA_022817965.1 Solanum lycopersicoides
GTAACTTGTGCCTAGTCTTCTACTTGAGTTGTGAATCTACGTTATGTTTCTATGGTTATGAGCATGTAAAGGGTAAAGTAATATCATGTGTAAGTGCTGCCATTAATTACTTATTAAAGATTTATGATCCCTACCCATGTAACCCTATGTGAAGGTGTGAATAGCTAATGTTAGGAGTCTTAAAGTATACTATGAAGTTGTCTTGTCTCCTATGCTAAATGTGTTGTGTGGTCTATACTTGAAAGTGTAATGTGTCTATGAGGGTGGCTGCCTCAATCAGTTGTTGATAGCCATTATGTGATCATGTTGACCAATGTACACACACTCACACTTCATGCATGCTTGAAAGTAGTAAAGGTTTATGGTGTCTAAATGAAAGGTAGTTCTTGTAACATTCCGGAAAATTACATGTCTAGTGAAGAGCCCAGTAAAGTCTTTTAAGAATGTGTATTGGGGGTATATAGTCACCCCAATGCCCAATATAGAGAAATATTTGGGCATAGTATAGAAAATTGGCTAAGGAGGTTAGCCAATTTCTATAATAATATCCAAGCAATCGAAGCATAATCCAAGCTTGTTTAAGAATTGTACCTACAATGAAGACCCTAAGCTAAAATAATCTCTGCAATTCTTAGCCTCATCGCTTACTCACATTAGTTACTAGGCATCCAAGTGTCAAGCCTAGTACCCTAAGTACATAACCATTTAAAATGATCATGTAAATTAAGCAGTGCCCAAGGACATGATGAGGGTCCTTGGGACAATAAGTAAACATTTCCAAAGGAATCATAAATAATAGTTAGTTAGGAAAGTACAAGCAACCCATGTGCAAGCACATGGGGAGATATGACCAAGAGGGGACCACCCTAACCGAATTTGGTTAGGGTAGTTAGGGAGAAAAACGTGCACAAGGGACCCCTCCATGTGGGGCCTAACTTCCTAACTAATTCTAGACTCTAACCTACTGCCCTAAATAGCTAACTAACCTAGGACCAAACGAAATAAACTAATTAGTGCACCCGACAACCTAGGACCAAAACCGGGTTGACACTAACCTAGTACTAGTTAAAGAGACAACCTAGATGGTCCAAAAGGTTAGTTATGGTCCTAACAACTTAGGGTACTTTAGTAATTCCCTAGGTTACCTAATTAAGTAATTTAGCAAATTAATTAATTAATTTAAAAGGGCTAAAACCGAAGCTAAAAAGGAAATTTTCAGATTTCGGTTAAGACAAGAAAGGAACAACCTAGTACCTAACCTAGGATGGTCCAAGAGTTAGTTAAGAACTAACGACTTAAGGGTATTTATTAATTACCCTAGGCTACTTAATTAATTAATTTAGCAACTTAATTAATTAATTTAAAGGGGCAAAACCGAAATCACAAAGCAATTTCCAGATTTCGGTTAAAACAAGAAAAAAGACAACCTAGTACCTAACCTAGGATGGTTCAAAGGATTGATTATGGTCCTAACGACTTAAGGGTACTTTAGTAATTACCTTAGGTCACCTAATTAATTAAATTAGCAATTTAATTAATTAGTTTAAATGATCAAAACGAAATTCTTACACTAACCTAGTACAACTCAAGAAACATCCTAGTACTTAACCTAGAATGGTCCAAAAGGGTTAATTTTGGTTCCAATGACTTAGGGGTACTTTGGTACTTACCCTAGGTACCTAAATTAATTAAATTAAGGATTTAATTAATTAATATAAAGTCAAAATGTTGACCAAAACCATAGTCAACACCAATTTCCAGATTTGACTAAGTGTTATGTTCTCCTATGTTTACTCAACTTAGGAGGGGCTTTTTGGTAATTGGTTAATTAGTTTATTAAATTAACTTATTAAACCTAAGTTTATAATTCAATATCAGTTATTAAACATAAAAATCACGTTCAAACTCATAGAAGAGGCGACTCAAAAACAGCAAGAAACGAAAGAAAGAAAAACAGAAAATTTATCGATTTCTCTAGGGAGATTTCAAGGTTTCTTCAAGGTTTCGTTCAAGGTGGTCTTCGTAGATTAAGTTCTACATAAGGTATGGATTTCTCTCCTGGAATTCTTTCTCCAAGAGTATTTTCCTTCGAATGATTCACAAGATCTTGAAAACTAGGGTTGTTCCCGTTCTCGTCGAACTCCTTTCCCTAGTATCCTTGTTACGATTTTAATGTTGAATAGGTTAGAAATCATGTTGTTGGTATGTGGTGATGGCTGATCTTAATGTGTATGGGTTTTGATTAATAATGATTGAATGAACCTATTAATTGGACTTGTTTGATGCTAAGTGTTATTACGTGAATTAAAAGAATGATACTATGTTAAAGATATGTCCGAAAATGTTATGTATGAAGATGTTACGGTCTGTTGTGAATGCTTGCTGTTAATATGACGTTATGAAGATGATATATTCATCAAATTCTAATATGATGCTGTCCAAGATGTTTAAAAACGTTATGCCTAAAGTTATGTTATAAGGTTGGCTAAAAAGATCTCCATGAAATCATAATTTGAGTGAATGTTTGGCTTATGCCAATAAAATGACTAATAGTACATTGTTCAAAATTTAAATGGGATTGTCTATAATGTAATCTTTAAATAATTGAAAGATTGGCTAATTAACAATATATGTATATATACCAAACTAAACATGAACGAATGTAAAATTGGCTTATGCCAACAAAGATGGTTATGAAATCTATGCCCAATTGTTTATGCCAATACTAATCGTATGCCAATAAAATGGCTAACAATGTCTTGCCCAAAAGTTGAATGGAATTGGCTTACATTATTGCTTTTAAATAATGATGGAAAAATTGGCTAATGAGAATCTCATGAAAATATATTTGAATGAATGTTTGGCTTGTGCCAATAAATTGGCTATAAAGTCATTTCCAAATTTTCTAGGCCAATACTAAATTTACACCAATCTTATATGCCCAATATAATGTAATGTCAAATTAAGCATGACCAACAGAACAAAATGAATCCATACTAAGGGTATGTCAATCAATGGGACAAGTCCCAACATACCCTATATTATCTTATATGTCTAAAATGCTGGAATGCCAAATGAATAAGCACATCTAAAGTAATTCAATGAATCCATAACCAAGAGCATGCCATTCATTGGGAAAACTCCCAACATGCTCTAAAAGAATGACATATGAACTCATAAAACTCATTGAATGAAGTGCTTATCGTCCATAAATGATGATATGAATCTACTACACTAAAGTAAGTAAGTAACGTGAGTTATAACATAATTAAAGGGGTCTAAATTAAGTAAGTGACCAGAATGGGGTGTTAAAGGAAGTGAGACAAGTCTCACTTACACCTAAGCTACTATGTTAAAACAATACTCACGTATGAAGGTGTTAGAATGTGTGAGACCAGTCTCATTAACACCAAAGGATGATATGTAAGGACAATTCACATTCATCAATGTAAAGTATGGATGATATGTAAGGATAATTCACATTCATCAATGTAAAGTAAGGATGATATGTAAGGATAATTCACATTTCATCAATGTAAAGTAAGGATGACAAGTCATCAAAAGAGTAAATAAGTATCAATCATACTCTATATGTAAGTGTAAGGACAATTCACACTTAATACTAATAATGAGATGAGAAATCATCTAATGAGCTATGATGTCCTCATGCTAGAAGCCAGCTTCCATGATGTATGAGTTGAATGTAATGGAACTTTATACTGAGCACCGATAGGCTAGCTATGAGCGGTGATGCCTTCCTTCGGGAAGGGCGGAGGTTCACGTAACTCTCATGAGATGAGACTGTCCGGCATGCCGGTTATGGGTCTCCTTATATCTCCTAGTCTTTGAACTATACTGCCAATATAGGGATCTAGCAGGGTTCAATTCCCTATATACGCTAGCATGTTTTGGTTTCACCTTGGCCAGTGACTCCACCTCTTTTCGGTGTGGGGAAGACACCGGATTTCATGAGCTCACATGATCTATGTCGGTTAAAGTTGAAGTTCCTCAAAGTATGAAAGATAAAGAAATGAACGATACCAAAGGTGTTTGTGCAAGACAATCAGGAGGTGAAATCAGATTCAAGTAATGGCATTAGGTCATTCTTGGTCATTGCACTTCATGATCCCGATGAGAGTCTTAAACTTCATCCTAGGTATGGCTGGTGTTTACATCAGCATACGAATGAATGAAATGAATAATGTGAAGTACGAATGAACGAATGAAGTAGACTCTGTGTTAACTAAAGAAGGCTCTCGAGTTGAGGTCCCATATGTTGGGCCCTCACTTGAGATGTCTTAATGCTATATCAATGATTCCAAGGTCTCGTGTATATGAAATGTATACTTATAAAACATGAAAGTAATGAAATCAATGTCATAATCAATAGAGAATGGCTTATGAAATGTAATGAATACTCGATGTAATGAATAACTTGTTGTAAGGATAGTCAAATCGTGTCCAATAAAGTTTACAATAAGTAAAGGGCATAGCCAATAATGAATCCTCATGTTATGAAAATGATAAAGCCAAATAAATTGGCTTATGATGACTTTATATAATTGACAAAAGATGTTAGCCAAATAAAATTGGCTTATAATGACTTCTTTTATTATGAAAATGATCATAGCCAATAATAAATTCAAATATACTTATCCAAATTGATCAACTAATGTGTTTAGCCAATAAAAATTGGCTTATAAAGAATTCATGCCCAAAGTAAGCAAGAATATAAGTTTTAATGATATGCCCCAAGAACTATGCACATTATGCAATCAACTAAAGAATGAGTACAATCAATAAGTATTGACTAATAAATATATTCATGCCCCAAATTGTAGTTAAGTCAAATTTCTTAATCTCTTGAATTACTTACTTGATTCATTGTGGGTATGGGACTACAATGAATCATTGAACTTGTAATTAAAACATAGGACTAAAGGAGTTATAGAACTACACAACAACAAGAAGAAAAAGACTGAAAAATAATCTAAGTGTACAAAGAGGAGCTCTCGGCCTAAGAGGATCAAAATCTCAAATCTTCGCTCGAGTTGTTCTAAAATTATGTTGATGATACTAATGTCTTGTAATCATATAGAAAATGAGTTGTGTGCTTTGAATTCATTAAAATACATCATATTCATACCACAATTCACAACTAACGAATTAGGAAAGTCTAATGACTAGACTTTCCAGAAATGGCATGTTGCTTAGGAAGAGCTTTCCTTGATCATGCATAGCTTTATGTGTATTTGTGCATACACCCATACTTAGTACAAGTGGTGTACTAACCCCCTACTATTTACTATTTTTATATGTGCAGTCAAAGGACAGGTTGACGACACTTGCAGCGGTTTGGACTTCAGCGTTTCTCCAAACCAATTGGTAGGTCCTCATGATTTCGAGGATGCTACAGATTTAGTCTAGCCTTAGTTTTAGACATAGCTAGTGGATTTTGTCCCTAGAGTTTCTTTCGTACCTTTATTTCGAAGCTTTGTAATAAGGCCGTGTTTGGCAAACTATTTATGATATATTAATCTTCAGTTTCGAATTGATGCTTTATGTTAGATGGTTGTTCTCTTATGTTGAGCTTAGTATATGATGTATCTAGTTAATAATTATATGAAGTCTATGTATACTTCGTACATATAAAAAGTTTTAAATTCCGCAAATTTAACTAAATGAATGTGATGAATGCAAGATGAGGCTTGTCTGCGACCTCTGAGAGGTCAACGACGCCGGTTGCGATCCGGATTCCAGAATCCGGGTCGTGACAAACTTGGTATCAGAGCATGAGGTTATATTACCTAGGATCTAAAGCTCAACACAACCATGTTACGTAGTTTCTAGCTTATGGTTTGAAGCGCGCCACAATCATGACTTAGAGACTACGCGATGATAGGAAATTCTCCCTTCTTCTACTCTTTATCGTGCTATCTGGATCTTGACACTTTGTGTCATTCTAAGTATCTAACTTCCTTCTTGTGCGCGTAGAATAATACACACAAGAATTAGTATGTCCAAGTGGTCTAAGGCGCCAGACTCAAGATCTGGCCTTCCCAAGAAGGGGCCATAATGGAAATGCCCAGCGTGACCGAAAGACGTGTAATAAGTGTGGTCGTTCGCATGGAGGTGATTACATGGTAGATTCTAAATGCGTGCCATGGGTGTTGATGAAGAGTAGAAGGCTAAGTTGGCTGCATACTAACTCAAGAATATGGCTTAGACATGGATTTGCTTCATAAGTGTTATGCTATAATAGACTATAGAAACAGGGTAGTAAGACTTCAGTTTCCAAATAAGTTGGGTTAAAATGAGAAGGGCGTGGTTCAAATCTTAAGGCCAAGAAGATGTCATCTAAGAGGTTATATATACTCTTACTAAGTCTGGTTTATGTTTAAGAAACTCTAAGTTTAAGTGCTTTAGTGGATTTGGTGTGGTAAGTCCCTAATCGTATGTCTTATAATAGCACTATGTGTGTTAAAACGAAGTTATGTTGCATTTTATGTTACTGTTTTTGTGTAGCATAGGCATGTTTTCTGTGTTGCATGATTTGTGATGTGCATTAAGTTAAGTGTGATTGAGAAGAAAATTCTTCAATATCCAATATGAAGCTTCAGATAAGCTTGAGTGATATGCATCATCCAAATAAGTGTGAATCAGATATTCACAAAAGAGAAACGTTTAAGTATGTTAAAGTAACCTTCAAAAGTCACCCTCTTTGTTTAAATGATGTGTAAGTGTCATTCGGGGACGAATGTTCCTAAGGGGGGATAATGTAACATTCCGGAAAATTACATGTCAGTGAAGAGCCCAGTAAGTCTTTAAGAATGCGTATTGGGGGTATATAGTCACCCCAATGCCCAATATAGAGAAATATTTGGGCATAGTATAGAAAATTGGCTAAGGAGGTTAGCCAATTTCTATAATAATATCCAAGCAATCGAAGCATAATCCAAGCTTGTTTAAGAATTGTACCTTCAATGAAGACCCTAAGCTAAAATAATCTCTGCAATTCTTAGCCTCATCGCTTACTCACATTAGTTACTAGGCATCCAAGTGTCAAGCCTAGTACCCTAAGTACATAACCATTTAAAATGATCATGTAAATTAAGCAGTGCCCAAGGACATGATGAGGGTCCTTGGGACAATAAGTAAACATTTCCAAAGGAATCATAAATAATAGTTAGTTAGGAAAGTACAAGCAACCCATGTGCAAGCCCATGTGCAAGCACATGGGGAGATATGACCAAGAGGGGACCACCCTAACCGAATTTGGTTAGGGTAGTTAGGGAGAAAAACGTGCACAAGGGACCCCTCCATGTGGGGCCTAACTTCCTAACTAATTCTAGACTCTAACCTACTGCCCTAAATAGCTAACTAACCTAGGACCAAACGAAATAAACTAATTAGTGCACCCGACAACCTAGGACCAAAACCGGGTTGACACTAACCTAGTACTAGTTAAAGAGACAACCTAGGATGGTCCAAAAGGTTAGTTATGGTCCTAACAACTTAGGGGTACTTTAGTAATTCCCCTAGGTTACATAATTAAGTAATTTAGCAAATTAATTAATTAATTTAAAAGGGCTAAAACCGAAGCTAAAAAGGAAATTTTCAGATTTCGGTTAAGACAAGAAAGGAACAACCTAGTACCTAACCTAGGATGGTCCCAAGAGTTAGTTAAGATCCTAACGACTTAAGGGTACTTTATTAATTACCCTAGGCTACTTAATTAATTAATTTAGCAACTTAATTAATTAATTTAAAGGGGCAAAACCGAAATCACAAAGCAATTTCCAGATTTCGGTTAAAACAAGAAAAAAGACAACCTAGTACCTAACCTAGGATGGTTCAAAGGATTGATTATGGTCCTAACGACTTAAGGGTACTTTAGTAATTACCTTAGGTCACCTAATTAATTAAATTAGCAATTTAATTAATTAGTTTAAATGATCAAAATGAAATTCTTACACTAACCTAGTACAACTCAAGAAACATCCTAGTACTTAACCTAGAATGGTCCAAAAGGGTTAATTTTGGTTCCAATGACTTAGGGGTACTTTGGTACTTACCCTAGGTACCTAAATTAATTAAATTAAGGATTTAATTAATTAATATAAAGTCAAAATGTTGACCAAAACCATAGTCAACACCAATTTCCAGATTTGACTAAGTGTTATGTTCTCCTATGTTTACTCAACTTAGGAGGGGCTTTTTGGTAATTGGTTAATTAGTTTATTAAATTAACTTATTAAACCTAAGTTTATAATTCAATATCAGTTATTAAACATAAAAATCACGTTCAAACTCATAGAAGAGGCGACTCAAAAACAGCAAGAAACGAAAGAAAGAAAAACAGAAAATTTATCGATTTCTCTAGGGAGATTTCAAGGTTTCTTCAAGGTTTCGTTCAAGGTGGTCTTCGTAGATTAAGTTCTACATAAGGTATGGATTTCTCTCCTGGAATTCTTTCTCCAAGAGTATGTTCCTTCGAATGATTCACAAGATCTTGAAAACTAGGGTTGTTCCCGTTCTCGTCGAACTCCTTTCCCTAGTATCCTTGTTACGATTTTAATGTTGAATAGGTTAGAAATCATGTTGTTGGTATGTGGTGATGGCTGATCTTAATGTGTATGGGTTTTGATTAATAATGATTGAATGAACCTATTAATTGGACTTGTTTGATGCTAAGTGTTATTACGTGAATTAAAAGAATGATACTATGTTAAAGATATGTCCGAAAATGTTATGTATGAAGATGTTACGGTCTGTTGTGAATGCTTGCTGTTAATATGACGTTATGAAGATGATATATTCATCAAATTCTAATATGATGCTGTCCAAGATGTTTAAAAACGTTATGCCTAAAGTTATGTTATAAGGTTGGCTAAAAAGATCTCCATGAAATCATAATTTGAGTGAATGTTTGGCTTATGCCAATAAAATGACTAATAGTACATTGTTAAAAATTTAAATGGGATTGTCTATAATGTAATCTTTAAATAATTGAAAGATTGGCTAATTAACAATATATGTATATATACCAAACTAAACATGAACGAATGTAAAATTGGCTTATGCCAACAAAGATGGTTATGAAATCTATGCCCAATTGTTTATGCCAATACTAATCGTATGCCAATAAAATGGCTAACAATGTCTTGCCCAAAAGTTGAATGGAATTGGATTACATTATTGCTTTTAAATAATGATGGAAAAATTGGCTAATGAGAATCTCATGAAAATATATTTGAATGAATGTTTGGCTTGTGCCAATAAATTGGCTATAAAGTCATTTCCAAATTTTCTAGGCCAATACTAAATTTACACCAATCTTATATGCCCAATATAATGTAATGTCAAATTAAGCATGACCAACAGAACAAAATGAATCCATACTAAGGGTATGTCAATCAATGGGACAAGTCCCAACATACCCTATATTATCTTATATGTCTAAAATGCTGGAATGCCAAATGAATAAGCACATCTAAAGTAATTCAATGAATCCATAACCAAGAGCATGCCATTCATTGGGAAAACTCCCAACATGCTCTAAAAGAATGACATATGAACTCATAAAACTCATTGAATGAAGTGCTTATCGTCCATAAATGATGATATGAATCTACTACACTAAAGTAAGTAAGTAACGTGAGTTATAACATAATTAAAGGGGTCTAAATTAAGTAAGTGACCAGAATGGGGTGTTAAAGGAAGTGAGACAAGTCTCACTTACACCTAAGCTACTATGTTAAAACAATACTCACGTATGAAGGTGTTAAAATGTGTGAGACCAGTCTCATTAACACCAAAGGATGATATGTAAGGACAATTCACATTCATCAATGTAAAGTATGGATGATATGTAAGGATAATTCACATTCATCAATGTAAAGTAAGGATGATATGTAAGGATAATTCACATTTCATCAATGTAAAGTAAGGATGACAAGTCATCAAAAGAGTAAATAAGTCTCAATCATACTCTATATGTAAGTGTAAGGACAATTCACACTTAATACTAATAATGAGATGAGAAATCATCTAATGAGCTATGATGTCCTCATGCTAGAAGCCAGCTTCCATGATGTATGAGTTGAATGTAATGGAACTTTATACTGAGCACCGATAGGCTAGCTATGAGCGGTGATGCCTTCCTTCGGGAAGGGCGGAGGTTCACGTAACTCTCATGAGATGAGACTGTCCGGCATGCCGGGTATGGGTCTCCTTATATCTCCTAGTCTTTGAACCTATACTGCCAATATAGGGATCTAGCAGGGTTCAATTCCCTATATACGCTAGCATGTTTTGGTTTCACCTTGGCCAGTGACTCCACCTCTTTTCGGTGTGGGGAAGACACCGGATTTCATGAGCTCACATGATCTATGTCGGTTAAAGTTGAAGTTCCTCAAAGTATGAAAGATAAAGAAGTGAACGATACCAAAGGTGTTTGTGCAAGACAATCAGGAGGTGAAATCAGATTCAAGTAATGGCATTAGGTCATTCTTGGTCATTGCACTTCATGATCCCGATGAGAGTCTTAAACTTCATCCTAGGTATGGCTGGTGTTTACATCAGCATACGAATGAATGAAATGAATAATGTGAAGTACGAATGAACGAATGAAGTAGACTCTGTGTTAACTAAAGAAGGCTCTCGAGTTGAGGTCCCATATGTTGGGCCCTCACTTGAGATGTCTTAATGCTATATCAATGATTCCAAGGTCTCGTGTATATGAAATGTATACTTATAAAACATGAAAGTAATGAAATCAATGGCATAATCAATAGAGAATGGCTTATGAAATGTAATGAATACTCGATGTAATGAATAACTTGTTGTAAGGATAGTCAAATCGTGTCCAATAAAGTTTACAATAAGTAAAGGGCATAGCCAATAATGAATCCTCATGTTATGAAAATGATAAAGCCAAATAAATTGGCTTATGATGACTTTATATAATTGACAAAAGATGTTAGCCAAATAAAATTGGCTTATAATGACTTCTTTTATTATGAAAATGATCATAGCCAATAATGAATTCAAATATACTTATCCAAATTGATCAACTAATGTATTTAGCCAATAAAAATTGGCTTATAAAGAATTCATGCCCAAAGTAAGCAAGAATATAAGTTTTAATGATATGCCCCAAGAACTATGCACATTATGCAATCAACTAAAGAATGAGTACAATCAATAAGTATTGACTTATAAATATATTCATGCCCCAAATTGTAGTTAAGTCAAATTTCTTAATCTCTTGAATTACTTACTTGATTCATTGTGGGTATGGGACTACAATGAATCATTGCACTTGTAATTAAAACATAGGACTAAAGGAGTTATAGAACTACACAACAACAAGAAGAAAAAGACTGAAAAATAATCTAAGTGTACAAAGAGGAGCTCTCGGCCTAAGAGGATCAAAATCTCAAATCTTCGCTCGAGTTGTTCTAAAATTATGTTGATGATACTAATGTCTTGTAATCATATAGAAAATGAGTTGTGTGCTTTGAATTCATTAAAATACATCATATTCATACCACAATTCACAACTAACGAATTAGGAAAGTCTAATGACTAGACTTTCCAGAAATGGCATGTTGCTTAGGAAGAGCTTTCCTTGATCATGCATAGCTTTATGTGTATTTGTGCATACACCCATACTTAGTACAAGTGGTGTACTAACCCCCTACTATTTACTATTTTTATATGTGCAGGTCAAAGGACAGGTTGACGACACTTGCAGCGGTTTGGACTTCAGCGTTTCTCCAAACCAATTGGTAGGTCCTCATGATTTCGAGGATGCTACAGATTTAGTCTAGCCTTAGTTTTAGACATAGCTAGTGGATTTTGTCCCTAGAGTTTCTTTCGTACCTTTATTTCGAAGCTTTGTAATAAGGCCGTGTTTGGCAAACTATTTATGATATATTAATCTTCAGTTTCGAATTGATGCTTTATGTTAGATGGTTGTTCTCTTATGTTGAGCTTAGTATATGATGTATCTAGTTAATAATTATATGAAGTCTATGTATACTTCGTACATATAAAAAGTTTTAAATTCCGCAAATTTAACTAAATGAATGTGATGAATGCAAGATGAGGCTTGTCTGCGACCTCTGAGAGGTCAACGACGCCGGTTGCGATCCGGATTCCAGAATCCGGGTCGTGACAAACTTGGTATCAGAGCATGAGGTTATATTACCTAGGATCTAAAGCTCAACACAACCATGTTACGTAGTTTCTAGCTTATGATTTTGAAGCGCGCCACAATCATGACTTAGAGACTACGCGATGATAGGAAATTCTCCCTTCTTCTACTCTTTATCGTGCTATCTGGATCTTGACACTTTGTGTCATTCTAAGTATCTAACTTCCTTCTTGTGCGCGTAGAATAATACACACAAGAATTAGTATGTCCAAGTGGTCTAAGGCGCCAGACTCAAGATCTGGCCTTCCCAAGAAGGGGCCATAATGGAAATGCCCAGCGTGACCGAAAGACGTGTAATAAGTGTGGTCGTTCGCATGGAGGTGATTACATGGTAGATTCTAAATGCGTGCCATGGGTGTTGATGAAGAGTAGAAGGCTAAGTTGGCTGCATACTAACTCAAGAATATGGCTTAGACATGGATTTGCTTCATAAGTGTTATGCTATAATAGACTATAGAAACAGGGTAGTAAGACTTCAGTTTCCAAATAAGTTGGGTTAAAATGAGAAGGGCGTGGTTCAAATCTTAAGGCCAAGAAGATGTCATCTAAGAGGTTATATATACTCTTACTAAGTCTGGTTTATGTTTAAGAAACTCTAAGTTTAAGTGCTTTAGTGGATTTGGTGTGGTAAGTCCCTAATCGTATGTCTTATAATAGCACTATGTGTGTTAAAACGAAGTTATGTTGCATTTTATGTTACTGTTTTTGTGTAGCATAGGCATGTTTTCTGTGTTGCATGATTTGCGATGTGCATTAAGTTAAGTGTGATTGAGAAGAAAATTCTTCAATATCCAATATGAAGCTTCAGATAAGCTTGAGTGATATGCATCATCCAAATAAGTGTGAATCAGATATTCACAAAAGAGAAACGTTTAAGTATGTTAAAGTAACCTTCAAAAGTCACCCTCTTTGTTTAAATGATGTGTAAGTGTCATTCGGGGACGAATGTTCCTAAGGGGGGGATAATGTAACATTCCGGAAAATTACATGTCAGTGAAGAGCCCAGTAAGTCTTTAAGAATGCGTATTGGGGGTATATAGTCACCCCAATGCCCAATATAGAGAAATATTTGGGCATAGTATAGAAAATTGGCTAAGGAGGTTAGCCAATTTCTATAATAATATCCAAGCAATCGAAGCATAATCCAAGCTTGTTTAAGAATTGTACCTACAATGAAGACCCTAAGCTAAAATAATCTCTGCAATTCTTAGCCTCATCGCTTACTCACATTAGTTACTAGGCATCCAAGTGTCAAGCCTAGTACCCTAAGTACATAACCATTTAAAATGATCATGTAAATTAAGCAGTGCCCAAGGACATGATGAGGGTCCTTGGGACAATAAGTAAACATTTCCAAAGGAATCATAAATAATAGTTAGTTAGGAAAGTACAAGCAACCCATGTGCAAGCCCATGTGCAAGCACATGGGGAGATATGACCAAGAGGGGACCACCCTAACCGAATTTGGTTAGGGTAGTTAGGGAGAAAAACGTGCACAAGGGACCCCTCCATGTGGGGCCTAACTTCCTAACTAATTCTAGACTCTAACCTACTGCCCTAAATAGCTAACTAACCTAGGACCAAACGAAATAAACTAATTAGTGCACCCGACAACCTAGGACCAAAACCGGGTTGACACTAACCTAGTACTAGTTAAAGAGACAACCTAGGATGGTCCAAAAGGTTAGTTATGGTCCTAACAACTTAGGGGTACTTTAGTAATTCCCCTAGGTTACATAATTAAGTAATTTAGCAAATTAATTAATTAATTTAAAAGGGCTAAAACCGAAGCTAAAAAGGAAATTTTCAGATTTCGGTTAAGACAAGAAAGGAACAACCTAGTACCTAACCTAGGATGGTCCCAAGAGTTAGTTAAGATCCTAACGACTTAAGGGTACTTTATTAATTACCCTAGGCTACTTAATTAATTAATTTAGCAACTTAATTAATTAATTTAAAGGGGCAAAACCGAAATCACAAAGCAATTTCCAGATTTCGGTTAAAACAAGAAAAAAGACAACCTAGTACCTAACCTAGGATGGTTCAAAGGATTGATTATGGTCCTAACGACTTAAGGGTACTTTAGTAATTACCTTAGGTCACCTAATTAATTAAATTAGCAATTTAATTAATTAGTTTAAATGATCAAAATGAAATTCTTACACTAACCTAGTACAACTCAAGAAACATCCTAGTACTTAACCTAGAATGGTCCAAAAGGGTTAATTTTGGTTCCAATGACTTAGGGGTACTTTGGTACTTACCCTAGGTACCTAAATTAATTAAATTAAGGATTTAATTAATTAATATAAAGTCAAAATGTTGACCAAAACCATAGTCAACACCAATTTCCAGATTTGACTAAGTGTTATGTTCTCCTATGTTTACTCAACTTAGGAGGGGCTTTTTGGTAATTGGTTAATTAGTTTATTAAATTAACTTATTAAACCTAAGTTTATAATTCAATATCAGTTATTAAACATAAAAATCACGTTCAAACTCATAGAAGAGGCGACTCAAAAACAGCAAGAAACGAAAGAAAGAAAAACAGAAAATTTATCGATTTCTCTAGGGAGATTTCAAGGTTTCTTCAAGGTTTCGTTCAAGGTGGTCTTCGTAGATTAAGTTCTACATAAGGTATGGATTTCTCTCCTGGAATTCTTTCTCCAAGAGTATGTTCCTTCGAATGATTCACAAGATCTTGAAAACTAGGGTTGTTCCCGTTCTCGTCGAACTCCTTTCCCTAGTATCCTTGTTACGATTTTAATGTTGAATAGGTTAGAAATCATGTTGTTGGTATGTGGTGATGGCTGATCTTAATGTGTATGGGTTTTGATTAATAATGATTGAATGAACCTATTAATTGGACTTGTTTGATGCTAAGTGTTATTACGTGAATTAAAAGAATGATACTATGTTAAAGATATGTCCGAAAATGTTATGTATGAAGATGTTACGGTCTGTTGTGAATGCTTGCTGTTAATATGACGTTATGAAGATGATGTATTCATCAAATTCTAATATGATGTTGTCCAAGATGTTTAAAAACGTTATGCCTAAAGTTATGTTATAAGGTTGGCTAAAAAGATCTCCATGAAATCATAATTTGAGTGAATGTTTGGCTTATGCCAATAAAATGACTAATAGTACATTGTTCAAAATTTAAATGGGATTGTCTATAATGTAATCTTTAAATAATTGAAAGATTGGCTAATTAACAATATATGTATATATACCAAACTAAACATGAACGAATGTAAAATTGGCTTATGCCAACAAAGATGGTTATGAAATCTATGCCCAATTGTTTATGCCAATACTAATCGTATGCCAATAAAATGGCTAACAATGTCTTGCCCAAAAGTTGAATGGAATTGGATTACATTATTGCTTTTAAATAATGATGGAAAAATTGGCTAATGAGAATCTCATGAAAATATATTTGAATGAATGTTTGGCTTGTGCCAATAAATTGGCTATAAAGTCATTTCCAAATTTTCTAGGCCAATACTAAATTTACACCAATCTTATATGCCCAATATAATGTAATGTCAAATTAAGCATGACCAACAGAACAAAATGAATCCATACTAAGGGTATGTCAATCAATGGGACAAGTCCCAACATACCCTATATTATCTTATATGTCTAAAATGCTGGAATGCCAAATGAATAAGCACATCTAAAGTAATTCAATGAATCCATAACCAAGAGCATGCCATTCATTGGGAAAACTCCCAACATGCTCTAAAAGAATGACATATGAACTCATAAAACTCATTGAATGAAGTGCTTATCGTCCATAAATGATGATATGAATCTACTACACTAAAGTAAGTAAGTAACGTGAGTTATAACATAATTAAAGGGGTCTAAATTAAGTAAGTGACCAGAATGGGGTGTTAAAGGAAGTGAGACAAGTCTCACTTACACCTAAGCTACTATGTTAAAACAATACTCACGTATGAAGGTGTTAAAATGTGTGAGACCAGTCTCATTAACACCAAAGGATGATATGTAAGGACAATTCACATTCATCAATGTAAAGTATGGATGATATGTAAGGATAATTCACATTCATCAATGTAAAGTAAGGATGATATGTAAGGATAATTCACATTTCATCAATGTAAAGTAAGGATGACAAGTCATCAAAAGAGTAAATAAGTCTCAATCATACTCTATATGTAAGTGTAAGGACAATTCACACTTAATACTAATAATGAGATGAGAAATCATCTAATGAGCTATGATGTCCTCATGCTAGAAGCCAGCTTCCATGATGTATGAGTTGAATGTAATGGAACTTTATACTGAGCACCGATAGGCTAGCTATGAGCGGTGATGCCTTCCTTCGGGAAGGGCGGAGGTTCACGTAACTCTCATGAGATGAGACTGTCCGGCATGCCGTATGGGTCTCCTTATATCTCTTAGTCTTTGAACCTATACTGCCAATATAGGGATCTAGCAGGGTTCAATTCCCTATATACGCTAGCATGTTTTGGTTTCACCTTGGCCAGTGACTCCACCTCTTTTCGGTGTGGGGAAGACACCGGATTTCATGAGCTCACATGATCTATGTCGGTTAAAGTTGAAGTTCCTCAAAGTATGAAAGATAAAGAAATGAACGATACCAAAGGTGTTTGTGCAAGACAATCAGGAGGTGAAATCAGATTCAAGTAATGGCATTAGGTCATTCTTGGTCATTGCACTTCATGATCCCGATGAGAGTCTTAAACTTCATCCTAGGTATGGCTGGTGTTTACATCAGCATACGAATGAATGAAATGAATAATGTGAAGTACGAATGAACGAATGAAGTAGACTCTGTGTTACTAAAGAAGGCTCTCGAGTTGAGGTCCCATATGTTGGGCCCTCACTTGAGATGTCTTAATGCTATATCAATGATTCCAAGGTCTCGTGTATATGAAATGTATACTTATAAAACATGAAAGTAATGAAATCAATGGCATAATCAATAGAGAATGGCTTATGAAATGTAATGAATACTTGATGTAATGAATAACTTGTTGTAAGGATAGTCAAATCGTGTCCAATAAAGTTTACAATAAGTAAAGGGCATAGCCAATAATGAATCCTCATGTTATGAAAATGATAAAGCCAAATAAATTGGCTTATGATGACTTTATATAATTGACAAAAGATGTTAGCCAAATAAAATTGGCTTATAATGACTTCTTTTATTATGAAAATGATCATAGCCAATAATGAATTCAAATATACTTATCCAAATTGATCAACTAATGTATTTAGCCAATAAAAATTGGCTTATAAAGAATTCATGCCCAAAGTAAGCAAGAATATAAGTTTTAATGATATGCCCCAAGAACTATGCACATTATGCAATCAACTAAAGAATGAGTACAGTCAATAAGTATTGACTTATAAATATATTCATGCCCCAAATTGTAGTTAAGTCAAATTTCTTAATCTCTTGAATTACTTACTTGATTCATTGTGGGTATGGGACTACAATGAATCATTGCACTTGTAATTAAAACATAGGACTAAAGGAGTTATAGAACTACACAACAACAAGAAGAAAAAGACAGAAAAATAATCTAAGTGTACAAAGAGGATCTCTCGGCCTAAGAGGATCAAAATCTCAAATCTTCGCTCGAGTTGTTCTAAAATTATGTTGATGATACTAATGTCTTGTAATCATATAGAAAATGAGTTGTGTGCTTTGAATTCATTAAAATACATCATATTCATACCACAATTCACAACTAACGAATTAGGAAAGTCTAATGACTAGACTTTCCAGAAATGGCATGTTGCTTAGGAAGAGCTTTCCTTGATCATGCATAGCTTTATGTGTATTTGTGCATACACCCATACTTAGTACAAGTGGTGTACTAACCCCCTACTATTTACTATTTTTATATGTGCAGGTCAAAGGACAGGTTGACGACACTTGCAGCGGTTTGGACTTCAGCGTTTCTCCAAACCAATTGGTAGGTCCTCATGATTTCGAGGATGCTACAGATTTAGTCTAGCCTTAGTTTTAGACATAGCTAGTGGATTTTGTCCCTAGAGTTTCTTTCGTACCTTTATTTCGAAGCTTTGTAATAAGGCCGTGTTTGGCAAACTATTTATGATATATTAATCTTCAGTTTCGAATTGATGCAGTTTCGAATTGATTCTTTATGTTAGATGGTTGTTCTCTTATGTTGAGCTTAGTATATGATGTATCTAGTTAATAATTATATGAAGTCTATGTATACTTCGTACATATAAAAAGTTTTAAATTCCGCAAATTTAACTAAATGAATGTGATGAATGCAAGATGAGGCTTGTCTGCGACCTCTGAGAGGTCAACGACGCCGGTTGCGATCCGGATTCCAGAATCCGGGTCGTGACAGTTCTCATATTCACTAGTTTCTACTACTATACATGTTAAGCTTATATGATATGTTGAAGTATGAATGTTCATAGAGTCTTAGTGGTTTTTATATGAAAGGGTTGCTCATATAGTTATACCTATAGACTTATGCATTGATGTATGAACATGTGTGATGTATATGTGTTATGTGAAGGTTTGCTCACAATGTATGTACACACACACATGGATGATGATCTAGTAAGTAAGAGGGGCCTTGATAGGGTGCCCAAGACTACTCTAAATATA
>JAJJBR010002443.1:0-59458 GCA_022817965.1 Solanum lycopersicoides
ATGGCGCCACAGCACACAGGAGAGGAAGCATCTTGGAGGTTCATCAGCGCTTAGACGCTTTATCCATTGCCGGGCGCTAGCACCGGCCAGCCCCCGCGTGGAATGTGTCGACCTTAGGCTGCGGTTGAAAGGAGTTTTGCGAGCGGATCTTGATTACGATCCTAGAGTCATAGGGTGCTAGTCTGAGGCCCCTTCTAGAGAGCTGTAAGTGACACAGTGAGGCTACTTTATTTGCCACTTCTGATATTCCACAACCTCCCCCACGAGAGCATGCCAAGAGGCGCAGGGGTCGAGAGGAGGATGAGGCTAGGGCGAGGAAGAAGGAGCGCCGTGAGATGGAGGCTGCGAGGAAGAGCTCGATTGTTGATGAGGAGGCCCGTACGTTGAGGGCTGTAGAGTTAGCTGCCGGGGCGTCTAGCTCCAGAGTTGTGGAGACAGTGAGAGGCACTACTGATAGTGTTGTTGCTCGCTGAGGACACTACTGAGGGTGTCCATACTACGGAGGGAGTGGGTTCCGGGAACCGACCCACCAAGCTGCTGATCGCGGCGCTTTGCGCCTCAAGGTTTGCTTCACCTACCATTCACGTATTTTAGTTTTTTTATGCATTGGGGACAATTGCATATCTTTTTTGTTGGGGGTGGGGTAAATGGAAAGTCAATGTTAGGGTGAAGTCTGAGTAGCCCAATTCACGATCCTCTCTTGGGGTTTTCTTGCCTGTGTTCTTTTTCCCAAGAGACTGATTACTTTTATTGTTGAACCGGCATGTTTATATCTTGTGTACATAGTATAACTCTGAAGCATGATGGCCAAAACTGAAATGATATGCCGATGTAATGAATATGATGCAATGACTAGGCATAGTAATTGATAAATGTGTGGCTCCAAGCATGACATAGAGATACACTACTGCATGACACTTAATCTAAGACTCGAACTAGGTGTCTGATAATCTGGTAGTGTAACGAGATGTCAAGTGAGTGTGAGGAAAATTCGAATGATCCACCATTGATACTGACCTAGAACTTGCCTGGTTAGTCTTGCTGAAAGTAAGCCGAAATAAACAATTAGGAAAGGATCATAGGCCCTTGTTCGAAATAGTTAATCTTGAGCCTAAAAATAACAGAAAACCAAATGAAGTTAATCCCTTTTTGATCCAAATGAATTGAGCTTAAAATAGATCTTTCTTTTTCACCCCAAATGATCTTCTCTGGGAACAATGTGTTGCCCTGGTCCCTCCTTGGACATGTGCACCTCAGTTTATGCCAAAAGCATAAGTTGAGGGTGGCTAATGCAGAAAGCAACCTTGTTTTGGCCCTGACCCAACCATGGTATTGTGAACCTTGACTCATGGCAAAATCATGAGTTGAGGGTGGCTGTTATAAGGAAACCGGAAAGTGGGGTTGAAAGAATAAAGAAGAAAGAACAAAACAGAAGTGACTAAAAAAAATAAACAAAAAAATTAAATAAAAAATATAATAAATATACATATGAAACAAAATAAACACAAGAAAAGAGAAAAGTCACTTACACATAAGGATAAGAAAGGGAAAACAGCAAGGTGAAAAGAAAATTGAGAAATAGGGCGAAATAAAATGATAAAAAGGTGGTACGCTTAGCCGATATGTCAAGAGGGCAACAAGTCACTAAAGTATACCTAAATATACCCTACCTGACCCTGAGCCTATGTTACAAGCTAAGAAAGTCCTATCGTGATCCTAAGAGTTGTATGGCGAACTTAAAGCTGAAAATAAGGGCAAGCTTATGGCAATATGTATAATGAGTTGTGAATTTGTTCTGAGAGTGAGTGTTGAAAAGTAATCCTTATACTCAAACTGAAATCATTGTGTAAAAATGAGGATATTATTTTGAAGAGAGGACACTAGTTGCAATACCGAAATATTAGCACCTCGGTGAGAAATTGAAGAGGATAGGTGTCATTGCGTAGTGAGTCTGTGTCATGGTCTGATTCCACATAATTCAAGCCTAATAGTGATAACATGCATGAACATAATGAGAATGATCGGGATTGATAGCCAAATGATTGCGAAAGCTAAAATGTGGATACTCTTGTACAAAGATTTTGTAGTGAGTCAGTGCGTCGCTTGAGGACAAACAACGAATTTAAGTTGAGGGTGTTGATGTACCGTGGTTTCACGTACTTTTAATCTTTTTTCTTAAGTTTAGTGTGTGTCTAAAGCCTTTTTGTATTGATTTTTTATGTAGGTTTCTCTTTATTTGCAGGAAATCTGTCCAAAGATGAACGGGAGTTTTTGAGCAAGAAATGCAGAAGAGACCACCTACGGAGCTTATGACGGTCCGTCGAGGCTGTGACGGTCCGTAGGTGGCATCGTGTGAAGAGAGAAGCTGCTGAAGGAAGATGGGGAAGTCTGACCAAGTGTGGGACTACGGAAGTTCATGACGGACCGTTATAGCCATAACGGTCCGTCCTGCTTGTTCGTCGTGATGATCAGAGAGTAGTCCCAGTACCCAATTCCAAGAAGTTAAGTATTATGGAACGGAGCACCTCGACAGACAGTCGTGCTTGACACGGTCCGTCATACCTGTCCGTCGAGGGTAATGAAGAAAGCAGAAGAAGAATTTGTGAAGTATGGGACGAGGGAGGACATGACGGTCCGTCGTGCCCACGACGGTCCGTCACGAGGTCTGTCGACTCAGACGCGTTTGGATAGATTTTCATTAATTAGAAGCCTTCTTTTATTAGGTTTTGTTTTTATTATAAATAGTTAGAAAAACCTCGTTTTTGGGGTTAGACTCTTGGATATTTTTCAGTACTCTTGTTTTAGTGTTTCAACTATTGATTTTGGTATTTGATATACTTTTTCTGGAATCGATTGTGTGTGTTTTTGTTTATTTATCAAGTGAATTTCTGGATTTTATTCATTCTCATCAAAGTAAGTGCATGAATTATTACATTATCAATATGAATTGTGTGATTATGACCATGGGTAACTAAACTCCATAACTAGGGTTGTGGAAACCATGGGTAAATAACAAGGTAAAATCTAGCTAAAATAACAAGTCTTGAATAGTGTCTTGCATGTATTGATAGTTCTTTCGTTTGGAAGTCTTTTTAACGGATGGCCAATGTTAGAACTCGCCTTAATGCTACTTGCCGGACCAAGGAGGTAGATAATAGGAAAAGAATTATCAACGTAGATTTAGTGTATACTATCTAATAGGCTAGTGTTGGTTGGTCCGTAGTAACAACTTCGTCGAATATCGATTACGATGCTTAATATGAGTTAAAGATAAGGTTTAGTAAAGCAACACACGTAGCCGGCAAGGTGCGGAGTGAAATTCTCTAGATGCTAGACCAAGGATTTAGAGATACCTAACTTATCACTTTGCATGCAAGATATTAGGAAAGAATTATAGTTAGAATTACCGAGTTAGGGCCTGTGGGAACACTTAAGCCCTAGTTAATCTAATCACTTGATTATAACTTCAATATGTAAATCTGTTAGTTGATTACTTTAACTTAGTTAATTGTTTTTATTAAATAAAACCCCCCTTTTAGTTATTTGTTTTCTCGGAAAATAGTTGACTAAATAGTAGTAATAATAGAATAAAGTTAAGTCTGAACCATTTTCCTAGTCGGATCGAACCTAACCTCATTAGTTGGGTTCTCTACTTGATACGACCGCTTTTACTTCTTATTTTAGAAGTAAGTTTGAGCGTATCAGTGTCCTTCTCGTATTCATGTCTTATAAACACAAGAGAAGAGGTTTAGAAAAAGGAACTTATAGATTTCAACTCTAAGGCACGACACTAGAGAAATGAAGAAAAAGTAAAACTTCTATCGTCCTATAGCCTCTCGCGCATGGATGTGTCGTGACTCACACCAATGTACAAGACTCAACTAGACGTGGCTTGTAAGACTTTGAACCCTAAACTATTTCCCAAAACCTTATGCTTTGATACCAAGTTTGTTATGACCCGCAAGTACACCCTAGAAGAAATGAGTACTCTTGAGGCAGAACAAGGCTTGCTCGACCTTTCAAAGGTCTTGCACAAGCCTCTTATGTATCATTCATTACATTAGACATGAAAAGTAGTGCATAAATTAAAACATTTCATGATACATAATCATAAAGAAGCTTCTTTTATAAATACTAAGGATAATCTCATCGTCACAAGCTAACTTAAGACACGACATAATATCTTAGGGACACGGTCCTTTACATTGAAAGAAATACATAATAAGTCTTTACAAGCCAACTTAAGAGACGACATAATATTTTAGGCTACAATTTCCAAGTTGGCGTGTAGAGAGCTCATAGCTATCTCTTAGTTCCTTAAACTATGTTTCCCCCATAGAAAGACTAGCTAGTGGATCCACCTAGAAAGCTACGTTTATGTTTGGTTCTACTTGGTCCGGTAGACCACCTTCAATCGGTGTAAGGTTTTACAAAAACAGATTCCACACATTGCTCTTGTACTCTATGTCGGTTAAGGCAAGTGTTCCCTAAACTAAAATGAAGTAATGAAGTACAAACCAACTAGGGTGACTTAAGAGGTTTGACTTAGCCTAGGTAGGGGTATGGGACTCTACCTATGCCTTTCACTAGCTTGCCTTGATGTAAGCCTTAGGAGGTTATTCTTATGTATCTATATGCTTATAAATGTAAATGATGATAATATGATGATCTTACAAGTTAATGACACTATGTGGTATTGGTTAATCTTATGAGCATGTATTTGGTCTCTATTGCTAAAGTATGAGTAATGGTCTTTCTTTGGTATAATGTGATGAAATCTTATTCATGCTTGTGATGTTATGACTTGATGTTAGAGTTTTATTTTATTATGGGTTCAAGAATGTTGATATGCATGTGACTTGATTTAACTTAAGGTGGTTTGGTCTTGTATTGTACATGGTATTGAACGGATGAATATGCATTAATGACTTGTATTGGTTCTTGTATGTGCATAAGGATTTTAAAGTAAAATAGTATGTTTTATTGAAATGTCCCTTTTTGGCATGATTTGATATTATATGTGCATATGTTCTCATACTTAGTACATGTGATCTGCTAACCATATTTTCTACCTTTTCCCCAATATTTTAGGTTCCGGTCGTTGAAGGGCTATGGAGACGACTTTGAAGAAGACTTGGAATTCTCACTCATCCAAGTTGGTTAGGTCCTCACTTTCCGAGGGCAATGCCACTATCAAGATAATTAAGTTGTTTTAGTTTTAAGACTTGTATGTTCTTTCCTTTTCATTTGAGTACTAAAGATTGTATTGCCTATCTGTGTGGCTTTATTACATTGATGTATGGGATATGCCCAATTGATATACTCTTTTTTAAGATGTTTATGAGATGAGACACTCTTTTAAGACTATGTTAACTATTTTATATATATCTATGTGCAATAAAAGTAGAAGACTGTGTAATCTTCTTATAAGAAGGGTCTATGTATACTCGATATGGATATATTACGTGTATGTGAGAGGTCTATGTAAACCTCAAAATAGATATAGAAAAGTTTTAAATTTTTCACATTTATAACCTATGAATGTAATAATGTAAGCTAAGAGACTAGTCTTAGTCCTCTCCGAGGACGACGACGCCGGTTAAGTCTACTAAGTGCTCCCTAGATGTGACAAACTTTGTATCAGAGCATGAAGTTGAATATCTTTGGAGTCGATGTCTCTCTCAACCACGTTTATGTAGATTCTTACTCATAATTGTGAAGCGCACAACACTTATGAACGGGAAACTATACGATGCTTAGGAAACTCTCATTTTCTTAGAAATCCAATATCGTGCCTCGAGTGTCTTGGACTCTATGTTCCCTTAGTATCTAATCCTCGTATTGTGATTATAGGCAATGAATACTCAACGGAACGCCACATGAAGACTTCATGAAGATATTGACAATGTGGAAGTTCCGCCCCATGGTGATCAAGTCCCTCCTCTTGAAGAAGATGCTAATGATGACGAAGCTCCGGTCAATCCTCAACCTTTGACGGATGGTGACATAAGGGCTGCCTTTCTCCAAATAAACCAAGAAATTACTATACAAGAACAAGACATAACCATTGAAGCACAAGCCCTGACGACCAAGAAAACCAACATGTTGGCACCATGGCCTCCCGTTTGAGAGATTTCACTAGGATGAATCCCCCTACTTTCTATAGCTCCAAAGGTTAGGAAGACCCCCAAGAGTTCGTTGATGAGATCTACATGATTCTATATGCTCTGGGGTTGACTACTAGTGATAAAGCCGAGTTAGCCAATGACCTTCTGAAAGATGTAGCCCAAACTTGGTACATCCAATGGAAAAACAATAGGCCTTTAGGGAGTGGACCTGTGAAATAGGAGATTTTCAAGAAGGCTTTTCTTGATTGGTTCTTTCCTAGAGATAAGAGGAAAGGCAAAGTGGAAGATTTCATCAACCTTCGTCAAGGAGGTATGAGTGTACTCGACTACTCTTTGAAATTCACTAAATTGTATAATCATGCTCCTTCTTTGATTTTCAAACCTAGGGACGAAATGATTCGCTTTGTGACGGGAGTGTGTGATGACTTGAAAGAAGACTATCGTTCATCTATTCTACATGATAATATGCATATTTTTGTCTCATGGTTCATGCTCAACAAATGGAAGAGACAAAGGGTTAAGAGAAAGCGTAGAGATGCCCAACATGCAAGGTCTTTTGATGGTGGTTCTTCAAAGGGCAGGCTTGATATCCAAGACAAGCCTAGGTTTAAGAAGAATTTTTTGTCACGACCCGGATTATGGAATCCGAATCACAATCGGCGTCGTTGAACTCTCAAAGGTCGCAGACAAGCCTCTTCTTGCATTCATCACATTCATACGGTTAATTTAAGAGGAAAATTTAAAACTTTTTGTTTATAGTTGAAGTATACATAGACTTCATATAAACGCATATCTTTAAGGAAGTTCATTGCTCATACATCAACCATCTAATTATAAGATCATGCAACTTGAAAGAAATCGAAATCTCATGTCATAAGTAATACTTGCCAAAACGGCATCATTACAAGCGTCTGAATAAAATAAGAATGAAACACAAGTGGAACCTAGCCCACTAGTTCGAACCTACTACTAAGCAAGAAATATAAAGGCAGGCATCCTCGAATTCATGGGGACCTACCAAGTACGGATGAAATCTCTGAGTCCGAACAACTGAAACGATACCCTCAAAGTCCACCTGAGCCTGCACCTAAAATGGTAATATTTTATGGAATTAGTACACACTTGTACTAAGTATGGGTACATGCAACAACACATAACGGTAATGCATGAACAAGGATGGCTCTTCCTAATCAGCATGCTTGCTTAGAAGGTCAAGTCTCTTGACTTTGACTATTTCATAATAGGAAGGTCATGCCATGAATATGTCACACATCATACACACATAGGTTCAGATAATATACATCTCATGTTTCATATAGTATACATTTCATTTCCATGAGACCTTGGAATCATGGACGTAGCATTAAGACATATCAAGTGAGGGCCCAACATATGGGATCTCAATCCGAGGGTATGCTTTACCAAACACTGAGCCTGCTTCAGTCGTTCATTTGTACTTCACATTATTCATTTCATTCATTCATAGGCTGATGTAAACACCAGCTATACCTAGAATGTAGTTTAAGACTCTCATAAGGATCATGAAGTGCAATGACTAAGAATGACCTAATGTCAATACTTGAGTCTTGTCTCACCTCCGTTCATTTCATTATCTTTCATACTTTGAGGAACTTCAACCTTAACCGACATAGATCATGAGAGCCTCATGAAATCCGGTGTCTCTCTCACACCGAAAAGAGGTGGAGTTACTGGCCAAAGTGAAACCAAAACATGCTAGCCTTATGGGTTCGAACCAAGCTAGTTCCCTATGTTTGCAACATAGGTCAAAGACTATGAGATTTAAGGAGACCCATACCCACCTTGGTGGACAGTCTCTTCTCATGAGATTTATGTGAACCTCCGCCCTTCCCGAAGCAAGGCATCACCACTCATAGCTAGCCTATCGGTGCTTAGTTTAAAGTTCCTATTTACATTCAACTCATACATCATCGAAGCTTGCTTCTTAGAATGAGTTATTCATAGCACATTAAATGATTTCTCATATCTTCTTTACGTATTAAGTGTGAATTGTCCTTACACTTACATATAGAATGTGATTGAGACTTGTCTCTTAATGTTCAACACTCTCTTAGGTGAGTACTTTTTGGTGACCTTTACTTAGGCTTGGTTGAGACTTGTCTCACCATTCATCTTAGCGTCTTATCATGTTGTCACTGTTATCATTAGCATCATAGTATAATATAATTACTCACCTCATTACGTGAATGTTCATTTATTAATCTTACCATTAACTCATGATCTTGCCAATTTTGGGTTACTCATAATTGAATAAGTGTTTCATGACAATCTAAGTATATGTTGTGTAAGACTTATGCATTTTACACATTCATCCAAGGGACCCAAGTTCGATCCCTAGTGGCTGCATTTCATTTAATTTTAATGTGTCTCACAATTTCAGTCAAGGGACACATGTTCGAATCCCTTGGGCAGCACTTGATTTTTTTAAATTTAGAGTGCTAGGTGACTTCATTTATTTCGCCAAGAGGATCTGGGATCGAATCCCAGTGGCCTCAATGTTATTATTTTATTTTGGTGTGAGATACATACTTGTCCAAGGAGCCGAGTTTGAATCCCCCTTCTCACAAATTTCTTTTTCTTTTAGTTTAAGGCTTCTTTAATGAGCCAGGTTCGAAATCCCCTCTCTCACCCTATTTTCTTTTCTTTAATTTTAAGGCTTAATCTCTTAGTATTAGGACCTTAAGGTTTTCGAGATTCACTCTAAATGGAAGCCTCTATTCTCTTCATTACACAAGTGACTAGCCGAAACCATGCTCATTAACATATAATTTTAATTCACTTTCTTACATTTTCCTAGGCGTTTAACTCATAGTTTTATATATTTCTGAACCAATTCATTAAGGACTTTACTTTCACTTTCTTATTCATGAACATCGATTTCTTTTGCATGTTAAACACACAACATTGCATAACACATGATTCACCATTTTCTTCAAGTTAACAGTAACATACAATTACGAAAAACAACATGTTTTGTGCACATATGACATTCAACATTCGACGTTCATAACATCATAAACAGCCTGAAACACAATGCACATAATCACAATCATTCCTAAAATATCTACCAGAAGTCATACCAACGCATGCATCAATTCGTTCATAGGATCTAATGACAGGGGCATGCAACGGGACAACCTTAGTTTTTCGATTGTATTTAAACTTAACCTTAGGGGAATCTTGGGAAAGGGACCAAGAGAGAAGAAAACCATACCTTTTCAGCCTTTACAACCAGCCACAACCACACGTTTCCACCCCACACAAACCTTTCTTCCGATTTGATTCTTGTTCCCAAGTGAAGTTCTTTACTTAAAACACTTAGGCGTACGAATTCTTCCTTTTGTTTTTATGGATGCAGCCAAGAATACTTTTAGAAACAGTGAGCAACGTTTATTTTCTGTTTTTGAATTGTGAGGTAAAGCTGAAAATGTTTTAGGAGTAATATAAAGAATTAAGAGTGGGCATGAAGCACACTCCTAGTGGAGTCATGCGCCCTTTGTGGGAATTGTTTGACTTATTCAACACAATTAAATGGTAAAAATCAGATTATAATTATATATTAAGTTATTATAATTCCCCTCCTTATTTCTCTAATTTTTTAATCATTAATTCGTGCCCCTTAATGCCTCCAACTCGGCTCGAACCCGAGTGTGGAGGTAGGTCAATCTCGGGTTTGACCACGAGATTTGACTTATTTTGACTAATTAATAACTTTATTTAATTAATTAAATATCAGCCTAGGGTAATTACTATACTACCCCTAGCCCAAAATTACCTTTATACCCTAGAACCCTTAAAACCTAGACTAACCCTCTAAGTAAGGTTAAGACTCATCCGGGTGAATCCTAGTATTCGGGTACACTATGGCTGAACCAACCTGCCTAGCTCAACTAACTCACCAAGTTGGTTGGCTTGGCTGGTGCATAGGTTCAGAGGTGGTTCCACGCGCATCAATCCGTGTGAACCAGGTCTAACCTAGGCATTCTATGTACGTTTAGGCCTTACTTAGCATAGTCGTTTTCGGGTTGTCACATTATCCCCCCCTTAGGAACATCGTCCCGAATGACACTACATATCATTTAAAAAAGAGGGTGATTTTTGAAATTTACTTCATCATACTTAAACGTTTCTCTTTTGGGAACATTTGATCCACACTTATTTGGGTGGTGCATATCATGCAAGCTTATCTAAGGCTTCATTCTTGAGATTGAGGAATTTCCTTCTCAATCACACTTAACTTAATTAACACAATTCATGCAACACAAGACATGCCTATGCTACACAAAAATAGCAACATAGATTGCAAACATAACTTCGTTTTAACTCATATAGTGTTATTTCAAAACATATGATTAGTGACCTATTACACCAAGTTGACTTCAGCACTTAGAACTTAGAGTTTCTTAAACATGAATCATACTAGGAAAAGAATATCTAACCTTAGAACTGAACAAATAGGATAGCGAGATCGCATGTCAGCCTCGGCCTCCCACGTTGCTCCCTCAACAAGGTGGTTCCGCCATAGAACTTTCACGGTGGCAATCTCCTTGTTCCTCAGTCGCTTCACTTGACGATCTAAAATTTCGATTGGAACCTCTTCATAAGAAAGGCTCTCATCAACTCCTAACCCCTCAACAGGAAGAATGGATGCTGGATCGCCTAGACACTTCTTAGCATCAAACGTGAAACACTGGATGAACAGAAGCCAAATCTTGAGGTAACTTCAATTCGTAGGCAACATTTCCTACTCGCTGCAAGACCTCATAAGGGCCTATATACCTCGGACTCAACTTACCTTTCTTACCAAACCTCATCACCCCTTTCATGGGTGATATCTTCAAGTAGACCTGATCACCTACCTCAAACTCTAGAGCTCTCTTTCTGTTGTCTGCATAGGATTTTTGACGACTGTAAGCAGTAGAACCTATCTCTGATCATCTTCACCTTCTCCATAGCCTCATGTACGATCTCAGGACCAAGGATGCAGATTCTCCTACCTCAAACCACCCAATCAGACCTACATCTTCGGCCATATAGTGCTTCAAAAGGTGCCATCCCAATACTGAATGGTAGCTGTTATTGTAAGAACTCTATCAGCGGCAAATGATCATCCCAACTCCCTTGAAGTCAATAACACATGCTCTCAGCATGTCTTCAAGGGTCTGGATGGTACGCTCTGCTTGTCCATCCATCTGCTGATGAAAAGCAGTACTAAGCTTCACCTGTGTGCCCAAGCCCTTTTGGAAAGATCTCCAAAAATGAGAAGTAAATTGGGCTCCCCTATCCGAGATGATAGACAGAGGAATCCCGTGCCATCTCACTATCTCATCAATATAAAGCTTGGCATAATCTTCATTTTGTAAATAGACTTCACTGTATGAAGTGAGCACTTGGTCATTCTGTCAAAATAACCCAAATAGAATCATGTAGTTTTCTAGTCTTTGGCAGACAAACCACAAAATCCATATTAATAGCCTCCCACTTCCATGTTGGAATCTCAATCGTCTGAGTGTTAGAGATATCTCTCTTCATGCCTTCCCACCAATAGACCTCTTTAAGGTCATGGTACATCTTGGTGGCACCTGGATGAATGGAATACCTGGAACCATGAGCTTCTCCAAAATATTAGACCTCAAATTATCAACATTGGACACATAACCTGTTTTGGTACCTGAGTACACCATCATCCTAGGGAAAATGAGTCATTCAATTTACTCAATACTGAGTCCTTCAACTCCATGAGTACTGGGTCGAGATGCTGATTGGCTTTAACATCTACAACAAATGAGGATTCAGAGCTTGAGTGAACCGAAACACCCCCACATGGTGCATCTGCCAGCCGTACACCCAATCTAGCCAATTGGTGTACCTCTTTAACCAGCTCCTTCTTCTCTTCATCAATATGAGACATACTGCCCATGCTCAATCGACTCAACGCATCAGCCACTACATTGGCCTTACCCGGGTGATAATAAACACTCATATCATAATCTTTGAGCAGTTCTAGCCATCTCCTCTGAGAAAGGTTCAACTTCCTCTGTGTAAAATCATACTGACGACTTTTATGGTCAGTATACACATCAACATGTACATCATACAAATAATGTCTCCAAAGTTTTAATGCAAACACCACAACAACTAACTCAAGATCATGAGTAGGATAGTTCTTCTCGTGGATTTTCAACTCTCTCGATGCATATGCAATCACCTTGCCATCCGTCATAAGAACACATCCCAAACCTACTCGGAAGCATCACAGTACATATCCTGCACCACTCCTCGGCAATGTGAGAACGGGCTGAAGTGAGTCGGTCTTTGAGCTCTTGGAAGCTCTTCTCACATTTTTCAGACCACTCAAACTTCGCCTTCTTCTTCGTCAAGGTGTCAATGGAGCAGCAATAGTGGAAAAGCCTTCCACAAACCTGCGATAGTAATTGGCCAAACCCAGAAAACTGAATATCGGTAGGAGTAAGGGGTCTCGGCCATTTCTTCACTGCCTCAACCTTTTTAGGATCAACTTCTACACCTTGGTTGGTCACAACATGACCAAGAAAGGTCACTGATCTCAACTAGAATTAACATTTGCTAAATTTTGCATACAACTGATGTTCTCTAAGTACCTGCAATGTCTTTCTCAGTTGTACCTCATGCTCTTCTCTAGACTTAGAGTATATGAGAATGTCATCTATGAATACTATGACGAAGGAATCAAGGTACTCATGGAAAACTCTATTCATAAGGTCCATAAACGCGACTGGTGCGTTAGTGAGATCTAATGACATGACCAGTAATTCATAATGCCCATATCTAGTATGAAAGCCGACTTAGGAACGTCTTCTCGCCTCACTCTAAGCTGATGATAGCCTGACCGAAGGTCTATCTTGGAAAAGAAACTTGAACCTTGGAGTTGGTCAAATAAATCGTCAATTCTGGGAAGAGGGTACTTATTCTTTATAGTGACTTTGTTGTGTTGCCGATAATCGATGCACATTCTAAAGGTTCCATCCTTTTTCTTTACAAACAACACTGGAGCACCCCATGGGGATATACTCGGCTGGATGAAGCCCTTATCAAGTAGATCTTTTAACTGCAACTTCAACTCTTTGAGTTCAGCTGGTGCCATCCTATATGGGGGAATAGAAATTGGCTTGGTGTTGGGATCTAAGTCAACACCAAAGTCAATCTCACGTTCAGGAGGAATTCCTGGTAAATCATCCGGAAAGACATCTGGGAACTCATTCACTATTGATACTGAGTCTATGGAAGGAACTTCTTGATCTAAGTCATTGACTCTAACTAAGTGGTACAAATACCCCTTAGCTATTATCTTATTGGCCTCTAAGTGTGAAACAATTTGACCGACTGGACTTGAACCATGCCCTTCCCATTCCCGCTCTAACTCATTTGGAAACTGAAACCTCACTACCCTCTTTCGACAATCTATTGTGGCATAACACTTATGGAGCCAATCCATACCCAAGATTATATCAAAATCGAGCATGGCTAATTCCATAAGATCATCATGAGTGACTCTATCAAGGATTTGAATTGGACAATTTTTATACACTCTTTCTGCTCTAATGCCGTCTTCTCTGGGGTACTTACTAGAATCGGCTCATGCAGGACGTCAGGAAGCACATCAATTCTACTAGCTATCAAAGGAGTAACAAATGATAGAGTGTATCCTAGATCTAACAATGCATATACTGGGAAAGTAAAGACATGCAACGTACCCGTGACAACATCAGCTGACTTCTCTTGCTCTTCTCTACCTTTCAGTGCATAAAATCGGTTCCTCTTAGGAGGTTCGGCTGCAGCATAAGAATTCGGCCGAGGCTTAGCATCTGCCTTGGCCTTATCCATCATCTGAGGACAATTTCGGACCATGTGTCCAATCTTGCCTCAGCCGAAGCAGGTGTTAGTACCTATTAAACACTCACCTCCATGGGGACGTCCACATTTACCACAAATCTTGCTTTTTCGCTGGACGTTCCGATCATTACCCTTTCTTGGGCCAGACTCATTCACTTTGGCATTCGAATTTCCTGAAGAAGAAGAATTACCTGAATGTCTCTTGAACTTAGGTCTGTTCTGGACTCCAAATAAGACCCTGCCCGAGCTAGGACCAGCCTGATCCGCAATCCTAGGCTTCTTGCTTTCATGAACTCTCCTCTTACGGAGGCTCTCCTCCACTTGCTGAGCATGCACCATCAACCGACCCAGATCCATGCTATCATGCAACATGGATGCCCAACAATCTTCCACTAGATCCTCCGACACGCCAGTCACAAACTTGCTCATTTCATCCCTGCTATTTGCCACTAGAGAAGAAGCATACTTTGAGAGTTTAATGAATTTCAAGGAATACTCCTTGACTGACATACCTCCCTGTCGCAGGTTGATGAACTCTTCAACCTTAGCTTCTCGTTGCTCTCTAGGGTAGAATCTCTCAAGAAAGGCAGTCTTCAGAATATCCCAAGTGATTGGAACATCTCCACGTGCTCGGCTATCATCCCACATCCGGTACCAAATCTGTGCCACATCCTTGAGTTGATATGCAGTCAACTCAGCCTTCGCCTCCTCATCTACTCCCATGGCACAAAGGATCTTGTGGACCTCATCCACGAACTTCTGGGGATCCTCATGGGTCTTGGATCCATAGTAAACTTGGGGGTTCATTCTGGTGAAGTCCCTCAGCCTTCTAGCCATGGTGCCAGCATGAGGATTCTCTCTGGGAGTACCCTCTCTAGCTGCTTGAGCCGTGATGTCTTGAGACTGAGTAGTGATGGCCTGTGCCATCTGTAGCAAGGCATTCCTCACTTCTCCATCTGTCAACCCAGCTGGATTGACATGCACCTGATCAATAACAACTGAGGCTTGAGAAGGAACTTGATTTCCTCCAGCAGCTGCCTCACCTACCCTCCTGCCTGCATTTCTCCTCGTATTCATTATCTACACATAGATACAAGAAGAGAGTTAGATTCGTAATGACACAATCGTGTCACAATTCCACATAGCACGATAGAGAGTAGAAGAAGAGAAAATTTCCTAAACATTATGTAGTCTCTAATTCATGATAGTGGTGCACTTCACTACGATAATTAGAAACTACTTATCGTGGTTGATATGAGCCTGATGTCTTGGATATTTAACCTGATGCTCTGAGACCAAGTTTGTCACGACACGTATTCTGGAATCCAAATCACAATCGGCGTCATTGACCTCTCAGAGGTCGCAGACAAGCCTCTTCTTGCATTCATCACATTCATACGGTTAATTTTAGCAGAAAATTTAAAACTTTTTGTTTATAGTTGAAGTATACATAGACTTCATATAAACGAATATATTTAAGGAAGTTCATTGCTCATACATCAACCATCTAATTATAAGATCATACAACTTGAAAGAAATGGAAATCTCATGTCATAAGTAATACTTGCCAAAATGGCATCATTACAAGCGTCTGAATAAAATAGGGAAGAAAAACTAGTGGAACCTACGTCACTAGTTCAAACCTACTACTAAGCAAGAAATATAAAGGCAGGCATCCTTGAATTCATGAGGACCTACCAAGTCCGAATGAAATCTCTGAGTCCGAACAACTGAAATGATACCCTCAACGTCCACCTGAGCCTGCACCTAAAGTAGTAATATTGTATGGAATTAGTACACACTTGTACTAAGTATGGGTATATGCAACAACACATNACTTTTCCAAGATTGACTGGAGATAGGGACATCACCAACTTAGGGTGAGAAGTGAAGATATTCCCAAGTCGGCATTTCAAACAAGATATGGTCACTATGAGTTCTTAGTAATGTCCTTTGGTCTCACTAATGCTGTGGCAGCATTTATGTACCAAATAAATAGGGTGTTTTGAAGTTACCTAGATTCATTTCTCATTGTCTTCATTGACGACATCTTGGTATATTCAAAGAATGAGGGTAACACATCGACGATTTGAAGGTGGTGTTACAACAACTTAAGGAACACCAATTGTTTGTCAAGTATAGAAAATGTTAGTTTTTGTTGAGGTTAGTAGCGTTTTTTGGTCATACCATCTCTAGTAAAGTGGTAGAGGTTGATCCAAGGAAGACCAAAGCGGTGAAACATTGTCCTAGACCTTTGGCTCCTACAGATATTAGGAGTTTCTTAGGCCTAGAACGTTATTATAGAAGGTTTGTCGATGTTTTTGTGTCTCTTGCTTTCCCCTTCGGTATTGACCCTACAAGAGGGTACAAGGGTTTCGTGGTATATTGTGATGCATCCCGAGTGGGGTTGGGGTGTGTGCTTATGCAACATGGCAAAGTTATATCATATTCTTATTGTCCCATACCGAGAGCATACCCTAGAAGATATGACACTCTCGAAGTGCAAACGTCATACTTGACCTCTCGAAGGTCTTGCACAAGTCCTTTCGCATCAGTAATCGCATATACATATATGAAAAGTAGTGCGGAATTAACACTTTTCACAAACATTCTATAGTCTTCCAAAATATCTTTCACATAAAATCAAAGGAAATACTAAGTCTCATATCATCAAATGTTAGACTCGAAATATACTTGGGACACGGCCCATACAATCGAAAAACAATACTACTAAGTATATTACAATACTTCAATAAAAGAAACTCTAAAGACATCTATGCCCTCGAGTCAAATTAGGACATACTTCAACTTGCTTGAAAGATCCTACAATCCAAGCTTTGCTCCCAATAAGCACCTTCACCTATGAATCACTTTAGAGATAGAAAAATATGGAATTAGTACTAACACATGTACTAAGTATGTCTTAATGCATAAAAATCATGATAACGGACATTTAATGGAAATATGATATTTTTGATTAAAACATCATTTTATAAGCATAATAACAACATTTAACACCTTATAAACACATAAGAAATCACATAAGAATTTATCACATTTTAGGAAATGTTACAGTAAGCTTAACCAATTTACAGTGAACCACCTTATGCTTTACAGTGAATCCAATTAATATGCATCGTTCTCACTAAAAGCTATCCTAAGACTCACTTAAGTTATAAAAAGAGAGACCGCCCATACATCCTCTCTAAGCATTCCTAAATGATCCTCGGGACTACTAATAATGAGACGAATACACTTACAACACACCAAAACACATAACATGTATAATATGACATTCTCCTTACCAAGGCTATCAAAAGACTTACTTAAGTAATCCTAGAAAAGAACGCCCATACACCCTCTATAAGGTTATCTAAATAATCCGTAAGACTTCCTAAGTTTAGATTGTCACGACCGGAGTCTAGACCCCAGACGAGACCGGCGTCATTGACCTCTCAGAGGTCGCAGACAAGCCTACATGCGTCATCATTACTTCATCTAGGTTAATTTTAGCGGAAAATTTGAACTTTTTGTTACTTAACATTCATATAAGACATTCTACTTAAACTCATAAACGTTCACAATCAACCATCTAATATTAAATCATCAAATGAAAGAAATAGTTCAATACTGCATTAAGTGTATACTTGCCAAAATGGCACCAATACAATGTCTGAAATAAGATGAGAAAGAAACGCTAGTGGAACATACTCCACTAACTCAAACCTATATCTAAGCTAGAATATAATGGGCAAGCGTCCTCGAAAGCATGAGGGCCTACCAAGTCCGGATGAATGCTCTACGTCCGGATAGCTTCAGCGTCGACCTGTAAGCTCTAACGTCCACCTGTGCCTGCACCTAAAAATGTAGAGTTGTATGGGATTAGTACACACTTGTACTAAGTATGGGTATATGCAAGCACACACCAAGGACATGCATGATTAAGAAGAGCTCTTTCCTAACGATATGAATTATGGAAAGTCAAGTCAGTGGACTTGCCAAATTCGGATTAGGAAAGTCATGCCATGAGAGTAACATGCATCATCATACTTATATTTTGCAAACAACACATAACATATTGCACATATCATATCACATAGTTCATATATTCTTTCATATGCCATGAGACCTTGGAATCATGGACTTGACATTAGGACTTCCCAAAATGAGGGCTCAACATATGGGACCTCAACTAGGGAGCCTTCTTTAGCAAACACAGAGTCTGCTTCATTCATTCATACGTACTTCATTTTCATTCTTTCATATACTAGTGCAACCACCAGTCATACCTAGGATGTAGTTTAAGACTCTCATCGGGTTCGCTGTGCAATGACCAAGAATAACCTAGTGTCATTACTTAAGTCTAGCTCACTCTTGATTATCTATCCTAACACCTTTGGTATCGTTCATTTCATTATGTGTATTCTTTGAGGCTGGCCTCATTCTTTCTTTGGGAACTTTAACCTTAACCGACATAGATCATGTGAGCATCATGAAATCCAGTGTTTAATCCCCACACCGAAAAGAGGTGGAATCACCGGCCAAAGTGAACCAAAACATGCTAGCGTATATAGGGAATTGAACCCTGCTAGATCCCTATATTGGCAGTATAGGTTCAAAGACTAGGAGATATAAGGAGACCCATACCCGGCATGCCGGACAGTCTCATCTCATGAGATTTACGTGAACCTCCGCCCTTCCCGAAGGAAGGCATCACCACTCATAGCTAGCCTATCGGTGCTCAGTATAAAGTTCCATTACATTCAACTCATACATCATGGAAGCTGGCTTCTAGCATGAGGACATCATAGCTCATTAGATGATTTCTCATCTCATCATTTGTATTAAGTATGCATTAACTTCAATACTTTCATTAGAGTGTTCATAGAGACTGGTCTCTTCATTAACTTTACACTCTCATAGGTGAGTACGTTTTGGTAACATTTACTTAGGCTCCTTTGAGATTGCTCTCATCTTTCACATTAGCCTCTTATCATGTTGTCACCACATTCATTAGCTTTAGCACATTTACTCTTCATAATTACTCACCCCTCTACGTGAATATTCATTTCATCATATGCCAATGCAATTGGCCTTTTAGTGTATTTCACACTCTTACTTAACCCTTTTGGGGTCTCCTCATTCCTCACATAACATCTTAGGTTCACTTTATAACGTATGCTGGACTTATGAGTCCACACACACAAGCCATGAGGCTCATTCATAGTTCATTTAAGTGATTCATAATGCCAAGATTTTGTGGTACAAGACTTATGCATCTTGTAAGTATATCGAAGTCTCAATTTAATTCTTATAGACAACATTCATTAATTATTTAAATCACGTACGACTTATGTGTCAATACGGAATTTGGGCAAGGGAACCCATTTTCGAACCCTTGAACACACTTAGCCATTTCCTCAATTTCAATTTTCGTGTCACTCGGCCTGGGATCCAGGTTCGATCCCCATTGCTCACGTTAATTTTTCCCTTTCTTTTTCTTCACTTTTAATTTATGCAGCTTGCTGAGGGGCGTGGGATCGATTCCCCACGACCCCATAATTTTTTAATGAATTTTACCCTCTCCTATGCTCTCATTTTCGCTACTGACCAAGGGGTAGTGGGATCGATTCCCCACAGCCCCTTTCCTTTATTATTGTTTTCTTTTTCTTCTCCTTCGCTATCTACTGAGAGGACGTGGGTTCGAATACTCCTCTCTTTATTTTTTTTTTTGTTTTAAAAGGAAGAATTCAACTAAGGTCACACGGGTTCGAATCCCGTGTGCCTCATTCTCTTTTTTTTAATAGCAGCTTGGGGTCTTCCGTGTCGTGGGATCGAAACCCCACGACAACATTTTATTAATTTTTTTCCTTGCGAAATTCGCCGAACCCAGCCCTAGTTCGAGCCCGCCTAGCACACCCTTTTTGTTTATTTATTAAGGTATGCCTTAGTGAGGTCTTGGGTTCGATCCCTGCAGACCTCACATTTTTTTTTTTTTTTTTGACGTCCAAAATTTCCAGAAACTATCTACGCCTATTTCCAGGTTCTGGAAATTTATTCCACGTTTTTATGCAGCATTTTACAGGTCATTTGAGCATTTCTTTCTTAGTCGTTCGTTAGGGTTCTTAAGACAAGTTAGAGGAATGATTTGGTCATTTGTTTTAACTAGAATTGATAGCATTTCAACCATGTGAATATCACGATTTAGGAACATCTAATTGCACATAAAACACGAGTAATTCTATGCCATTGGTATGCTCAAACAGAGACTCAAAGTCATGGTCACAACCTTGCACACATACATACATGTCTACATTCATATTTTTGAAAGACACAAAAACATAAGCACATAATCATGAACACATACTCGAAACGAGATCATCACCACAAACACAGTATCCCTAAATTCTACCAGCAAACATACCAACCTAAGATCATTGATAGGAGCTAGTGACAGGGAACATGTAACGGGGAACAACCCTAGTTTTCGGAGTAGATTAGTCTGAGACTTAAGGGTCTCTTGGGAAAGGACCAAGAGTAAGAAAACCCATACCTGATTTCACGTCGTTCAACACTTCAACTTGCTGCCAAATCCACCCCAAACCAAACGTCCACCAACGAATTTCACACCTTACCCGACGAGAATATAACGTTTTGCTTTACGTTTTTGGATTGCTTTGTCGTTTGTAATTTGCGTGTAAGTTCTTTAAGTATGAAGAACTTTTGTTTTTTTTTATTATTATGATCTTTGGTTTCTGTTTGTTAAGCAAAGAGAACGTGAAAGAGAGTGTTGAAGAGAGGGAGATATAGACGTGAAAGAGAGAGAGATGTGAGGTAGTTTTCTCTTAGAAGTAGGACTTTTAGGCAAGACTTAGTCAAATAAACTATCTTAATTAATAAATAAAAATCTGATTTTCCTTTTTCTTAAATCAGATATTAAATATAATTAATTAAATTAATTCACCAAATTAAATAATCAAATTAAAAATTGCTCCCACCTAGGTTAGAACCCGGGTGGAGCAAGATTTTTCTCAAAGGCCAATTTCGGCCCTTTCTCCCCAAAATGTCCCTCCACCATATTAATTAAATAATTAATTAAATAGTTAGGATAATTATGATACTACCCTTAGCCTGGAAAAAGACCATTTTACCCCTAGTCCTTCCAAACATAAGATTTCCCCTTTTTAAGTCTGGTAAAGACTCATTCGGGTAAATCTTCATATTTGGGTTCCCTACATTGCTGGACTCAACCTTTTCTAGCTCAACTAACTCACCAAGTTAGTTGTCTTGGCTGTTGCAGAGGTTAATAGGTCTGGTTCTACGCGCATCAATCCGTGTGAACCCGGTCTAATTGTAGCCATTCTATACACATTATGCATAACTTAGCATATCCATTTTTAGGGTTGTTACATTATCCCCCCTTATGAACATTCGTCCCCGAATGACAATTCTTATAATCTAGCACAGCGTTAGTCATATCATAACAAAGGTACTATACACAGTCAAGCAATAACAACCAAGAATGGAGGAGATAAGGAAACTTAGACTTAAGAGTAGAAAATCTAACCTCAAGAGCTGAAAAGATGAGGGTAGAGAGATCTCATATCGGCCTCGCCCTCTCACGTAGCAACCTCCACAAGATGGTTACTCCACAATACCTTCACTGTGGCAATCTCCTTGTTCCTCAGCCGCTTGATCTGTCTGTCTAAAATCTCAACAGGTACCTCCTCATAAGACTAGTATTCATCAACCCCCAAACCTTCAACATGTAGAATCGATGCTGGATCACCTAGGCACTTCTTTAACATAGAGACATGAAAGACTGGATGAACAGAAGCTAGCTCCGCAGACAATGCCAACACATAGGCCACCTCACCCACACGCTGTAGGATCTCATATGGCCCAACATACCTCGGACTCAACTTCCCCTTCCTGCCAAACCTCATCACCCCCTTCATAGGTGATATCTTCAAATAGACCTGGTCACCAACATCAAACTCTAAGGGTCGTTTTCTGTTATCTTCATAAGACTTCTACCGACTATAAGCAGTAGCCAACCTGTACCTAATCACCCTGACCTTGTTTAAGGCCTCATGAATGATCTCTGGACCCAAAATGGATGACTCTCCAACCTCAAACAACCCAACTGGAGACCTACACCACCTACCATATAGTGTCTCAAACGGTGCCATCCCAATACTGGAGTGATAGCTGTTATTATACGATAACTCTATCAAAGGGTGATGGTCGTACCAACAACATCCGAAGTCAATCACACACGCTCTCAACATGTCCTCCAATGTCTGAATGGTGCGCTCTGCCTGTCCATCAGTCTGAGGATGAAAGGCAGTACTAAGCTTTACCTGCGTGCCTAAGCTCTTCTGGAAGGATCTCCAGAAATGTGAAGTGAAATGAGCTCCTCTGTCTGAAATGATAGACAAAAGAATCCCATGCCATATCACAATCTCATCAATGTAGAGTCTCGCATAATCCTCGGCTCTGTAAGTAGACTTCACAGGGATAAAGTGGACAGACTTAGTCATCCTGTCCACAATAACCCATATGGAGTCATGCTTTCTCCTAGTCTTCGGAATACCAACCACGAAGTCCATATTAATGGCCTCCCAATTCCAAGTCGGAACCTCGATCATCTGAGTATGACAACCAGGCTTAAGGTGTTCCGTCTTACCCTGCTGACAATTAGGACACTTGGCCACATACTCAGCAATGTCCTTCTTCATGCAATCCCACCAATAGATCTGCTTGAGTTCATGATATATCTTGGTGGAACCTGGATGTATCGAATACCTGGAACCATGGGCCTCTGCAACAATCTTAGTCAGCAAATTATCCACATCTGGTACACACAGCCTATCCTAGTACCTAAGTATGTCGTCACCTCCCAAAGCAAAAGACTCATTCATCTTTATCAGCACTGAGTCCTTTAACTCCATCAAAATAGGATCAAGATGCTGACCCTCCTTGACCTCAACTACCAAGGATGATTCAGAACTAGGATGAACTGAAACACCCCTGCTAGTAGAAGCCGTCAACCGCACATCCAGTTTGGCCAGCCTGTGTACATCATTCACCAACTCCTTCTTCTCATCATCAACGTAGGTTGTACTCCCCATGCTCAACCTGTTCAAAGCATCAGCTATAACATTTGCTTTACCTGGATGGTAGAGGACACTCATATCATAGTCCTTCAACATCTCCAACCATCTCCGCTGACGTAGATTCAACTCTCTCTGTGTGAACACGTACTGGAGACTCTTGTGGTCTGTGAACACATCCACGTGCTCTCCGTACAAGTAATGCCTCCACAACTTCAATGCAAAGACCACAGCTGCCAACTCTAGGTCATGAGTGGGATAATTCTTCTCATGAACCTTGACATGTCTGGACGCATAAGCTATCACCTTACCACCCTGCATAAGAACACAACCCAAACCAACCCTAGATGCATCACAATAAATAGTGTAATTCTCACCACACATAGGCAAAGTAAGCACTGGGGCTGAAGTGAGTCTGTCCTTGAGCTCCTGGAAACTCTTCTCACAAGTCTCCGTCCATTCGAACTTGTCCTTCTTCTTAGTCAAAGCTGTCAGTGGGGCAACAATGGAAGAAAAACCCTCCACAAACCTGAGGTAGTAACCAGCCAATCCTAGAAAGCTACGTATATAGGGGGGAGTAAGAGGTTTTGGCCAGTTCTTCACAGCCTCAGTATTCCTGTGGTCCACCTCCACACCCTGATCGAACACAACATGACCCAAGAATGTCACTTATCTAAGGCAGAATTCACACTTGCTGAATTTGGCATACAACTAGTATTGTCTAAGTACCTGCAAGGTTAGTCTCAAATGCTGTTCATGCTCTTCCTTGGTCCTAGAGTAGATGAGGATGTCATCAATGAATACTATGACGAAAGAATCAAGGTATTCACGGAAGACTCGGTTCATGAGGTCCAAAAATACAGTTGGTGCATTAGTGAGACCAAATGACATGACTATGAACTCATAATAAAGATAACGGGTATGAAAGGCTGTCTTTGGGATATCTACATCCCTAACCCTAATCTAATGATACCCTGAATGAAGATCAATCTTATAGAAAAAACTAGACCCTTGGAGCTGATCGAACAAGTCATCTATTCTGGGAAGTGGATACTTATTCTTTATAGTGACTTTGTTGAGCTGTCGATAATCGATAAACATCCTAAGGGTTCCATCCTTCTTTTTCACAAACAACACTGGAGCGCCCCAATGGGATATGCTCGGCTGAATGAAACCCTTATTAGTGAGATCTTTTAACTGCAGCTTCAACTCTTTGAGTTCAGCTGGAGCCATTATGTTACGAGGAATAAAAAATGGTTTAGTATCGGATTCTAAGTCTATACCAAAGTCAATCTCTCCAGGGGGAGGAACTCCAGGCAAATCATCAGGAAACACATCTGGGAACTCATTCACTACAGGCACTGAATCTATAGAAGGAATGTCATGATCTAAATCATTGACACTCACAAGATGACATAGTAATCCCTTGGACATGATTTTATTGGCTTTAAGGTTTGAAATCAAGGGATTAGGACGACTCGAGTTGTACCCCTCCCAGACCAGCTCTACCTCAATAGGGAAATGAAATCTCACAACCCTACTACGACAATCCATACAAGCATAACAACTATGAAGACAGTCCATGCCAAGAATGAAGTCAAAATCGTTCATAGGTAAATCAACCAAGTCTGCACACATAGTCCTACCACATACAACTATTGGCTTCTTACATTTTCTCCTAAAGGTGTACTAACCACTATAGGATCATGCAAAACTTCAGGCAATATCTCAAAAGTGAGAGCAAGTAAAGGAGTTACAAAGGAAAGCGTAGACCCTAGATCAAGTAAGGCATAAACAGAAGTTGAGAATACTTGCAGCATACATGTGACCCAATCAACGGACTTCTCCTGCTCCTCCCTGCCCTTCAGGGCGTAGAGCCTGTTACTATTAGGAGGATCGGCTGCTGCTGCACCCTGTGGATTAGGCCTAGGCTGAGTATTACCTCCAGCCTGACCCCTGTTCTGTGGGCAATCCTTGACCATGTGCCCGTTCATTCCGCAACCAAAGCAGGCATTAGTGCCCTGTCTGCACTCTCCACTGTGAGCACGGCCACACTTGGCATAGTTCTTTCTGGGACGCTGCACATCACCTCCATGCCCTCCTTGGTATCAGGTCTGCCTTCTCTAGGTGCTGCACTCCTCTGAAAGTTTGAGTTCCCCGAACTCTGATGTCCCCTTTTGAATCTGGGATGCTCACGGACACCGAAGTTGTTCCTGTTGCCACCATTACTAGGACCTGCCTGATCAGAAGGTTTAGGCCACCTAACATCACAGACACCCCTCTTCTTCCGGCTGTCCTCTACCTGCTGAACATGCACCATCAACCTGGAGTGGTCCATGTTATCGTGGAGCATCGCAGCCCGACACTCCTCTTCCAGATCTCCTGTGATTCATGTGAGGAACCTACTCATCTCATCCCTGATCTTAGATACAAGGGAAGTGGCATACCTGGATAATTTCACAAACTTCAGGGAATACTCTCTGACTGTCATCGATCGATGTTTAAGGTTGATAAACTACTCAACCTTGGCCTCCCTCATCTCCCTGGGGAAGAATCTCTCCAGGAAGGCTGTCTTAAACAGCTCCCACGTGACTTGAACTCCGTCCAAAGCTCGGCTATCCTGCCACATCTTGCACCAAGACTGTGCAACATCCTAGAGCTGATAGAAAGCCTACTCAGCCTTCTCAGTATATGTGGCCCCCATGGCCACCAAGATCTTATGTACCTCATCCATAAACTCCTGGGGATCCTTTGAAGTCTTGGACCCTATGAAAATTGAAGGATTCATCCTTGTAAAATCCCGTATTCTGTCTTCCACGGTACGTACGGGTGGGTTCTCTCGTTGAACATCCTGTCTGTTGGCCTGGGCCGTCATAGCCTGGGCCTGCATAGTGATGTCTTGAGCCATCAGAGCCAGAGCGGTTCATTTCTACGCATCAGTCAACTTAGCTCGGTTAACTGGCATGACCACTCTTTCAACTGGAGCGTGGGGTGGAACTTAATTACCCCCAGCAGCTGCTCCTCCTCTCCCATGACCAGCGTTCCTTCTAGTGTTCATTTTCTGAAAAGAAATAAGAATTAATGTTAGACACGCTCATAACACCAAGAAATCATACATTAGCAAAAAGCACGATAAGGTTAGAAGAAGGGAATTTTTCCTACGCATCATGCAGTCTCTAATTCAGGATAGTGGTGCACTTCACTAGCATGACTTAGAAACTACTCAATGTGGCTGATGTGAACTTATTATCTCGGAATTTAACCTAGTGCTCTGATACCAACTTTGTCACGACCGGAGTCTAGACCCCAGACGAGACCGGCGTCATTGACGTCTCAGAGGTCGCAGACAAGCCTACATACGTCATCATTACTTCATATAGGTTAATTTTAGCGGAAAATTTGAACTTTTTGTTACTTAACATTCCTATAAGACATTCTACTTAAACTCATAAACGTTCACAATCAACCATCTAATATTAAGATCATCAAATGAAAGAAATAGTTCAATACTGCATTAAGTGTATACTTGCCAAAATGGCACCAATACAATGTCTGAAATAAGATGAGAAAGAAACGCTAGTGGAACATACTCCACTAACTCAAACCTATATCTAAGCTAGAATATAATGGGCAAGCGTCCTCGAAAGCATGAGGGCGTACCAAGTCCGGATGAATGCTCTACGTCCGGATAGTTTAAGCGTCGACCTATAAGCTCTAACGTCCACCTGTGCCTGCACCTAAAAATGTAGAGTTGCATGGGATTAGTACACACTTGTACTAAGTATTAGTATATGCAAGCACACACCAAGGACATGCATGTTAAGAAGAGCTCTTTCCTAACGATATGAATTATGGAAAGTCAAGTCAGTGGACTTGCCAAATTTGGATTAGGAAAGTCATGGCATGAGAGTAACATGCATCATCATACTTATAATTTTTCAAACATCACATAACATATTGCACATATCATATCACATCGTTCATATTATTCTTTCATATGCCATGAGACCTTGGAATCATGGACTTGACATTAGGACTTCCCAAAATTAGGGCTCAACATATGGGACCTAAATTAGGGAGTCTTCTTTAGCAAACACAGAGTCTGCTTCATTCATTCATACGTACTTCATTTTCATTCTTTCATATACTAGTGCAACCACCAGTCATACCTAGGATGTAGTTTAAGACTCTCATCGGGTTCGCTGTTCAATGACCAAGAATAACCTAGTGTCATTACTTAAGTCAAGCTCATCTGTTGATTATCTTATCCTAAAACCTTTGGTATCGTTCATTTCATTATGGGTATTCTTTGAGGCTGGCCTCATTATTTCTTTGGGAACTTTAACCTTAACCGACATAGATCATGTGAGCATCATGAAATCCAGTGTTTAATCCCCACACCGAAAAGAGGTGGAATCACCGGCCAAAGTGAACCAAAACATGCTAGCGTATATAGGGAATTAAACCCTGCTAGATCCCTATATTGGCAGTATAGGTTCAAAGATTAGGATATAGAAGGAGACCCATACACGTTATGCCGGACAATCTCATCTAATGAGATTTACGTGAACCTCCACCCTTCCCGAAGGAAGGCATCACCACTCATAGCTAGCCTATCGGTGCTCAGTATAAAGTTCCATTACATTCAACTCATATATCATGGAAGCTGGATTCTAGCATGAGGACATCATAGCTCATTAGATGATTTCTCATCTCATCATTTTTATTATGTATGCATTAACTTCAATACTTTCATTAAAGTGTTCACAGAGACTGGTCTATTCATTAACTTTACACTCTCATAGGTGAGTACATTTTGGTAACATTTACTTAGGCTCCTTTGAGATAGATCTCATCTTTCACATTATCCTCTTATCATGTTGTCACCACATTCATTAGCTTTAGCACATTTACTCTTCATAATTTCTCACCCATCTACGTGAATATTCATTTCATCATATGCCAATGCAATTGGCCTTTTAGTGTATTTCACACTCTTACTTAACCCTTTTAGGGTCTCATTTTCTCACATAACATCTTAGGTTCACTTTATAACGTATGCTGGACTTATGAGTCCACACTTACAAGCCATGAGGCTCTATTCATAGTTCATTTAAGTGATTCATAATGACCAAGATTTTGTGGTACAAGACTTATGCATCTTGTAAGTATATCGAAGTCTCAATTTAATTCTTATAGACAACATTCATTAATTATTTAAATCATGTACGACTTATGTGTCAATACGGAATATGGGCAAGGGAACCCGGTTTAGAACCTCTTGAACTACACTTAGCCATTTTCTCAATTTCAATTTTCCTGTCACTCGGCCTTGGGATCCAGATTCGATCCCCATTATTCACGTTAATTTATCCCTTTCTTTTTCTTCACTTTTAATTTATGCAGCTTGCTGAGGGGCGTGGTATCGATTCCCCACGACCCCATAATTAGTTTTAATGAATTTTACCCTCTCCTGTGCTCTCATTTTCGCTACTGACCAAGGGGTAATGGGATCAATTCCCCACAGCCCCTTTCCTTTATTATTGTTTTCTTTTTCTTCTCCTTCGCTATCTACTGAGAGGACGTGGGTTCGAATCCTACTCCTCTTCTTTATTTATTTTTTTTGTTTTAAAAGGAAGAATTCAACTAAGGTCACACGGGTTCGAATTCCGTGTGCCTCATTCTCTCTCTTTTTTTTAATAGCAGCTTGGGGTCTTCCTTGTTGTGGGATCGAAACCCCACGACAACATTTTATTAATTCTTTTTTTTCCTTGCGAAATTCGCCGAACCCAGCCCCTAGTTAGAGCCTCTCCTAGCACACCCCTTTTTGTTTATTTATTAATGTATTCCTTAGTGAGGTCTTGGGTTCGATCCCTGCAGACCTCACAATTTTTTTTTATAATTTTTTTGACCTCCAAAATTTTCAGAAACTATCTAGCGCCTATTTCCAGTTTCTGGAAACTTATTCCACGCTTTTATGCAGTATTTTACAGGTCATTTGAGCATTTGTTTCTTAGTCATTCGTTAGGGTTATTAAGACAAGTTAGAGGAATGATTTGGTCATTTGTTTTAACTAGAATTGATAGCATTTCAACAATGTGAATATCACGATTTAGGAACATCTAATTGCACATAAAACATGAGTAATTCTATGCCATTGGTATGCTCAAACAGAGACTCAAAGTCATGGTCACAACCTTGCACACATACATAAATGTCTACATTCATATTTTTGAAAGACACAAAAACATAAGCACATAATCATGAACACATACTCGAAACGAGATCATCACCACAAACACAGTATCCCTAAATTCTACCAGCAAACATACCAACCTAAGATCATTGATAGGAGCTAGAGACAGGGAACATGTAACGGGGAACAACCCTAGTTTTCGGAGTAGATTTGTCTGAAACTTAAGGGTCTCTTGGGAAAGGACCAATAGTAAGAAAACCCATACCTGATTTCACGTCGTTCAACACTTCAACTTGCTGCCAAATCCACCCCAAACCAAACGTCCACCAATGAATTTCACACCTTACCCGACGAGAATATAACGTTTTTCTTTACGTTTTGGATTCCTTTGTCGTTTGTAATTTGCGTTTAAGTTATTCAAGTATGAAGAACTTTTATTTTTTTTTATTATTATGATCTTTGGTTTCTGTTTGTTAAGCAAAGAGAACGTGAAAGAGAGTGTTGAAGAGAGGGAGATATAGACGTGAAAGAGAGAGAGATGTGAGGTAGTTTTCTCTTAGAAGTAGGACTTTTAGGCAAGACTTAGTCAAATAAACTATCTTAATTAATAAATAAAAATCTGATTTTCCTTTTTCTTAAATCATATATTAAATATAATTAATTAAATTAATTCACCAAATTAAATAATCAAATTAAACATTGCTCCCACCTAGGTTCGAACCCGGGTGGAGCAAGATTTTGCTCAAAGGCCAATTTCGGCCCTTTCTCCCCAAAATGCCCCTCCACCATATTAATTAAATAATTAATTAAATATTTAGGGTAATTATGATACTACCCTTAGCCTGGAAAAAGACCATTTTACCCCTAGACCTTCCAAACTTAAGATTTCCCCTTTTTAAGTCTGGTAAAGACTCATTCGGGTAAATCTTCATATTTGGGTTCCCTACATTGCTGGACTCAACCTTTCCTAGCTCAACTAACTCACCAAGTTAGTTGTCTTGGCTGTTGCAGAGGTTCAGAGGTCTGGTTTTACGCGCACCAATCCGTGTGAACCCGGTCTAATCGTAGCCATTCTAGACACATTTTTGCATTACTTAGCATATCCATTTTTAGGGTTGTTACATTATCCCCCCTTAGGAACATTCGTCCCCGAATGACACTTCTTATAATGTAGCACAACGTTAGTCATATCATAACATAGGTACTTTACACAGTCAAGCAATAACAACCAGGAATGGAGGAGATAAGGAAACTTAGACTTAAGAGTAGAAAATCTAACCTCAAGAGCTGAAAAGATGAGGGTAGAGAGGTCTCATATCGGCCTCGTCCTCTCACGTAGCACCCTCCACAAGATGGTTACTACACAATACCTTCACTGTGGCAATCTCCTTGTTCCTCAGCCGCTTGATCTGTCTGTCTAAAATCTCAACAGGTACCTCCTCATAGGACATGTATTCATCAACCCCCAAACCTTCAACAGGTAGAATCGATGCTGGATCACCTAGGCACTTCTTTAACATAGAGATATGAAAGACTGGATGAACAGAAGCTAGCTCCGCAGACAATGCAAACTCATAGGCCACCTCACCCACACGCTGTAGGATCTCATATGTCCCAACATACCTCGGACTCAACTTCCCCTTCTTGACAAACCTCATCACCCCCTTCATAGGTGATATCTTCAAATAGACCTAGTCACCAACATAAAACTCTAAGGGCCATTTTCTGTTATCTTCATAAGACTTCTACCGACAATAAGCAGTAGCCAACCTGTACCTAATCACCCTGACCTTTATTAAGGCCTCATGAATGATCTCTGGACCCAAAATGGATGACTCTCCAACCTCGAACAACCCAACTGGAGACCTACACCTCCTACCATATAGTGCCTTAAACGGTGCCATCCCAAAACTGGAGTGATAGCTGTTATTATACGATAACTCTATCAAAGGGAGATGGTCGTACCAACTACCTCTGAAGTCAATCACACACGCTCTCAACATGTCCTCCAATGTCTGAATGGTGCGCTCTGCCTTCCCATCAGTCTGAGGATGAAAGGCAGTACTAAGCTTTACCTGCGTGCCTAAGCTCTTCTGGAAGGATCTCCAGAAATGTGAAGTCAAATGAGCTCCTCTGTCTGAAATGATAGACAAAGAAATCCCATTCCATCTGACAATCTCATCAATGTAGAGTCTCCCATAATCCTCGGCTCTGTAAGTAGACTTCACATGGATAAAGTGGACAGACTTAGTCATCCTGTCCACTATAACCCATATGGAGTCATGCTGTCTCCTAGTCTTCGGAAGACCAACCACGAAGTCCATATTAATGGCCTCCCAATTCCAAGTCGGAACCTCGATCATCTGAGTATGACAAGCAGGCTTAAGGTGTTCCGTCTTAACCTGCTGACAATTAGGACACATGGCCACATACTCAGTAATGTCCTTCTTCATGCAATCCCACCAATAGATCTGCTTGAGTTCATGATACATCTTGGTGGAACCTGGATGTATCGAATACCTGGAACTATGGGCCTCTGCAACAATCTTGGTCCGCAAATTATCCACATCTGTTACACACAGCCTGTCCTAGTACCTTAGTATGTCGTCACCTCCCAAAGCAAAAGACTCATTCATCTTTATCATCACTGAGTCCTTTAACTCCATCAAAACAGGATCAAGATGCTGACCCTCTTTGACCTCAACTACGAAGGATGATTCAGAACTAGGATGAACTGAAACACCCCTCCTAGTAGAAGCCATCAACCGCACACCCAGTTTGGCCAGCCTGTGTACATCATTCACCAACTCCTTCTTCTCATCATCAACGTGGGTTGTACTCCCCATGATCAACCTGCTCAAAGCATCAGCTATAACATTTGCTTTACCTGGATGGTAGAGGACACTCATATCATAGTCCTTCAACAACTCCAACCATCTCCGCTGACGTAGATTCAACTCTCTTTGTGTGAGCACGTACTGGAGACTCTTGTGGTCTGTGAACACATCCACGTACACTCCGTACAAGTAATGCCTCCACAACTTCAATGCAAAGACCACAACTACCAACTCCAGGTCATGAGTGGGATAATTCTTCTCATGAACCTTGAGCTGTCTGGACGCATAGGCTATCACCTTACCACCCTGCATAAGAACATAACCCAAAACGGTTCTAGATGCATCACAATAAATAGTGTATTTCTCACCACACTTAGGCAAAGTAAGCACTGGGGCTGAAGTGAGTCTGACCTTGAGCTCCTGGAAACTCTTGTCACAAGTCTCCGTCCATTCGAACTTGTCCTTCTTCTTAGTCAAAGCTGTCAGTGGGGCAACAATGGAAGAAAAACCCTCCACGAACCTGCGGTAGTAACCAGCCAATCCTAGAAAGCTACGTATATCAGTGGGAGTAAGAGGTTTTGGCCAGTTCTTCACAGCCTCAGTCTTCCTAGGGTCCACCTCCACACCCTGATCGGACAAAACATGACCCAAGAAGGTCATTGATCTAAGGGAAAATTCACACTTGCGTAATTTGACATACAACTAATATTGTCTAAGTACCTGCAAGGTTAGTCACAAATGATGTTCATACTCTTCCTTGGTCCTAGAGTAGATGAGTATGTCATCAATGAATACTATGACAAAAGAATCAAGGTATTCACGGAAGACTCGGTTCATGAGGTCCATAAATGCAGCTAGTGCATTAGTGAGACCAAATGACATGACTATGAACTCATAATGACCATAACGGGTACGAAAGGCTGTCTTTGGGATATCTGCATCCCTAACCCTAAGCTGATGATACCCTCAATGAAGATCAATCTTATAGAAGAAACTAGACCCTTGGAGCTGATCGAACAAGTCATCCATTCTGGGAAGTGGATACTTATTCTTTATAGTGACTTTGTTGAGCTGCCGATAATCGATAAACATCCTAAGGGTTCCATTCTTCTTTTTCACAAACAAAATTGGAACGCCCCAATGGGATATGCTCAGCTGAATGAAACCCTTATTAGTGAGATATTTTAACTGCAGCTTCAAATCTTTGAGTATAGCTGGAGCCATTATGTAAGGAGGAATCAAAATTGGTTTAGTATCGGATTCTAAGTCTATACCAAAGTCAATCTCTCCAGGGGGAGGAACTCCAGGCAAATCATCAGGAAACACATCTGGGAACTCATTCAGTACAGGCACTGAATCTATAGAAGGAATGTCATGATCTAAATCATTGACACTCACAAGATGACATAGTAATCCCTTGGACATCATTTTATTGGCTTTAAGGTTTGAAATCAAGGGTTTAGGACGACTCGAGTTGTACCCCTCCCAGACCAGCTCTACCTCATTAGGGAAATGAAATATCACAACCCTACTACGACAATCCATACAATCATAACACCTATGAAGACAGTCCATGCCAAGAATGATGTCAAAATCGTTCATAGGTAACTCAACCAAGTCTGCACACATAGTCCTACCACATACAACTATTGGGCAATCCTTGTACACTCTATCAGTTCTTACATTTTCTCCTAAAGGTGTACTAACCATTATAGGATCATGCAAAACTTCAGGCAATATCTCAAAAGTGAGAGCAAGTAAAGGAGTTACAAAGGAAAGCGTAGACCCTTGATCAAGTAAGGCGGATCAAGTAAGGCATAAACCGAAGTTGAGAATACTTGCAGCATGCATGTGACCACATCAACGGACTTCTCCTGCTCCTCCCTGCCCTTCAGGGCGTAGAACCTGTTCCTCTTAGGAGGCTCGGCTGCTGTTGCACCCTGTGGATTAGGCCTAGGCTGAGTATTTCCTCCAGCCTGACCCCTGTTCTGTGGGCAATCCTTGATCATGTGCCCGTTCTTTCCGCAACCGAAGCAGGCATTGGTGCCCTGTCTGCACTCTCCACTGTGAGCACGGCCACACTTGGCATAGTCCTTTCTGGGACGCTGCACATCACCTCCATTGCCATTCTTGGTCTTGGGTCTGCCTCCTCTAGGTGCTGCCCTCCTCTGAAAGTTAGAGTTCCCCGAACTCTGATGTCCCCTTTTGAATCTAGGATGCTCACGGACACCGAAGTTGTTCCTGTTGCCACCATTACTAGGACCTGCCTGATCAGAAGGTTTAGGCCTCCTAACATCACAGACACCCCTCTTCTTTCGGTTGTCCTCTACCTGCTGGACATGCACCATCAACCTAGAGAGGTCCATGTTATCGTGGAGCATCGCAGCCCGACACTCCTCTTCCAGACGTCCTCTGATCCCTGTGAGGAACCTACTCATCTCATCCCTGATGTTAGATACAAGGGAAGTGGCATGCCTGGATAATTTCACAAACTTTAGGGAATACTCTCTCACTGTCATCGATCGATGTTTAAGGTTGATAAACTACTCAACCTTGGCCTCCCTCATCTCCATGGGGAAGAATCTCTCCAGGAAGGCTGTCTTAAATAGCTCCCACGTGATCAGAACTCTGCCCAAAGATCGGATATCTTGCCACATCTTGCACAAAGAATGTGCAACATACTTGAGCTGATAGGAAGCCTACTCAGCCTTCTCAGTAAATATGGCACCCATGGCCACCAAGATCTTATGTACCTCATCCATAAACTCCTGGGGATCCTCTGAAGTCTTGGACCCTATGAAAAGCGGAGGATTCATCCTTGTAAAATCCCGTAGTCTGTCTTCCATGCTACGTACGGGTGGGTTCTCCCGCTGAACATCCTGTCTGTTGGCCTGGTCCGTCATAGCCTGGGCCTGCATAGTGATGTCTTGAGCCATCTGAGCCAGAGCGGTTCGCACCTCCGCATCAGTCAACTTAGCTCGGTTAACTGGCATGGCCACTCCTTCAGCTGGAGCGTGGGGTGGAACTTAATTACCCCCAGCAGCTGCTCCTCCTCTCCCATGACCAGCGTTCCTTCTAGTGTTCATTTTATGAAAAGAAATAAGAATTGATGTTAGACACGCTCATAACACCAAGAAATTAGACATTAGCAAAAGGCACGATAAGGTTAGAAGAAGGGAATTTTTCATACGCATCATGCAGTCTCTAATTCAGGATAGTGGTGCACTTCACTAGCATGACTTAGAAACTACTCAATCTGGTTGATGTGAACTTATTATCCTCGGAATTTAACCTAGTGCTCTGATATCAATTTTGTCACGACCGGAGTCTAGACCCCAGACGATATCGGCGTCATTGACCTCTCAAAAGTCGCAGACAAGCCTACATACGTCATCAGTACTTCATATAGGTTAATTTTAGCGGAAAATTTGAACTTTTTGTTACTTAACATTCCTATAAGACATTCTACTTAAACGCATAAACGTTCACAATCAACCATCTAATATTAAGATCATCAAATGAAAGAAATAGTTCAATACTGCATTAAGTGTATACTTGCCAAAATGGCACCAATACAATGTCTGAAATAAGTTGAGAAAGAAATGCTAGTGGAACATACTCCACTAACTCAAACCTATATCTAATCTAGAATATAATGGGCAAGCGTCCTCGAAAGCATGAGGGCCTACCATGTCTGGATGAATGCTCTACGTCTGGATAGCTTCAGCTTTGACCTGTAAGCTCTAACGTTCACCTGTGCCTACACCTAAAAATGTAGAGTTGTATGGGATTAGTACACACTTGTACTAAGTATGGGTATATGCAAGCACACACCAATGACATGCATGATTAAGAAGAGCTCTTTCCTAACGATATGAATTATGGAAAGTCAAGTCAGTGGACTTGCCAAATTCGAATTAGGAAAGTCATGCCATGAGAGTAACATGCATTATCATACTTATCATTTTGCAAACAACACATAACATATTGCACATATCATATCACATAGTTCATATCATTCTTTAATATGCCATGAGACCTTGGAATGATGGACTTGACATAAGGACTTCCCAAAATGAGGGCTCAATATATGGGACCTCAACTAGGGAGTCTTCTTTAGCAAACACAGAGTCTGCTTCATTCATTCATACATACTTCATTTTAATTCTTTCATATACTAGTGCAACCACCAGTGATACATAGGATGTAGTTTAAGACTCTCATCGGGTTCGCTGTGCAATGACCAAGAATAACCTAGTGTCATTACTTAAGTCTAGCTCACCTCTTGATTATCCTATCCTAACACCTTTGGTATCGTTCATTTCATTATGGGTATTCTTTTAGGCTGGCTTCATTCTTTCTTTGGGAACATAAACCTTAACCGATATAGATCATGTGAGCCTTATGACATCCAGTTTTTAATCCCCACACCAAAAAGTGGTGGAATCACCAGCCAAAGTGAACCAAAACATGCTAGCGTATATAGGGAATTGAATCCTGCTAGATCGCTATATTGGCAGTATAGGTTCAAAGACTAGGATATATAAGAAGACCCATACCCAGCATGCCGGACAGTCTCATCTCATGAGATTTACGTGAACCTCCGCCCTTCCCGAAGGAAGGCATCACCACTCATAGTTAGCCTATCGGTGCTCAGTATAAAGTTCCATTACATTCAACTCATACATCATGGAAGCTGTCTTCTAGCATGAGGACATCATAGCTCATTAGATGATTTCTCATCTCATCATTTGTATTAAGTATGCATTAACTTCAATACTTTCATTAGAGTGTTCATAGAGACTAGTATCTTCATTAACTTTACACTCTCATAGGTGAGTACGTTTTGGTAACATTTACTTAGGCTCCTTTGAGATAGCTCTCGTCTTTCACATTAGCTTCTTATCATGTTGTCACAACATTCATTAGCTTTAGCACATTTACTCTTCATAATTTCTCACCCCTCTACGTGAATATTCATTTCATCATATGCCAATGCAATTGGCCTTTTACTGTATTTCACTCTCTTACTTAACCCTTTTGGGGTCTCATCATTCCTCACATAACATCTTAGGTTCACTTTATAACGTATGCTGGACTTATGAGTCCACACAAAAATGCCATGAGGCTCTATTCATAGTTCATTTAAGTGATTCATAATGCCCAAGATTTCGTGGTACAAGACCTATGCATCTTGTAAGTATATCGAAGTCTCAATTTAATTCTTATAGACAAATTCATTAATTATTTAAATCACGTATGACTTATGTGTCAATACGGAATTTGTGCAAGGGAACCCGGTTTCGAACCCCTTAAACAACACTTAGCCATTTCCTAAATTTCAATTTTCGTGTCACTCGGCCTAGGGATCCAGGTTCGATCCCCATTACTCACGTTAATTTTTCCCTTTCTTTTTCTTCACTTTTAATTTTTGCAGCTTGCTGAGGGGCGTGGGATCAATTCCCCACGACCCCATAATTTTTTTTAATGAATTTTACCCTCTCTTATGCTCTCATTTTCGCTACTGACCAAGGGGTAGTGGGATCGATTCCCCACAACCACTTTCCTTTATTATTGTTTTCTTTTTCTTCTCCTTCGCTATCTACTGAGAGGACGTGGGTTTGAATTCCACTCCTCTCCATTATTTATCTTTTTTGTTTTAAAAGGAAGAATTCAACTAAGGTCACACGGGTTCGAATCCCGTGTGCCTCATTCTCTTTTTTTTTTTTTTTAATTGTATATTGGGGTCTTCCATGTCATGGGATCGAAACCCCACGACAACATTTTATTAATTCCCTTTTTTCCTTGCGAAATTCGCCGAACCCAGCCCCTAGTTCGAGCCCTGCCTAGCACACCCCTTTTTGTTTATTTATTAAGGTATGCCTTAGTGAGGTCTTGGGTTCTATCCCTGCAGACCTCACCTATTTTGTTTTAAATTTTTTTGAAGTCCAAAATTTCCAGAAACTATCTACAGCCTATTTCCAGGTTCTGGAAATTTATTCCACGTTTTTATACAGCATTTTACAGGTCATTTGTGCATTTCTTAGTCGTTCGTTAGGGTTATTAAGACAAGTTAGATTAATGATTTGGTCATTTGTTTTAACTAGAACTGATAGCATTTCAACCATGTGAATATCTTGATTTAGGAACATCTAATTGCACATATAATATGAGTAATTCTATGCCATTGGTATGCTCAAACAGAGACTCAAAGTCATGGTCACAACCTTGCACACATACATACATGTCTACATTCATATTTTTGAAAGACACAAAAACATAAGCACATAATCATGAACACATACTCGAAACGAGATCATCACCACAAACACAGTATCCCTAAATTCTACCAGCAAACATACCAACCTAAGATCATTGATAGGAGGTAGTGACAGGGAACATGTAACGGGGAACAACCCTAGTTTTTGGAGTAGATTCGTCTGAGACTTAAGAGTCTCTTGGGAAAGGAACAAGAGTATGAAAACCCATACCGGATTTCACGTCGTTCAACACTTCAACTTGCTGCCAAATCCACCCCAAACCAAACGTCCACCAACGAATTTCACACCTTACCCAATGAGAATATAATGTTTTCCTTTATGTTTTTGGATTGCTTTGTCGTTTGTAATTTGAGTGTAAGTTCTTCAAGTATGAAGAACTTTTGTTTTTGTTATTATTCTGATATTTGGTTTCTATTTGTTAAGCAAACAGAACGTGAAAGAGAGTGTTGAAGAGAGGGAGATATTGAAAGAGAGAGAAATGTGAGGTAGTGTTCTCTTAGAAGTAGGACTTTTAGGCAAGACTTAGTCAAATAAAATATCTTAATTAATAAATAAAAATTTAATTTTTCCTTTTTCTTAAATCAGCTATTAAATATTAATTAATTAAATTAATTCACCAAATTAAATAATCAAATTAAATCATTGCTCCCACCTAGGTTCGAACCCGGGTGGAGCAAGATTTTGCTCAAAGACCAATTTCGCCCATTTCTCCCCAAAATGCCCCTCCACCATATTAATTAAATATTTAATTAAATATTTAGGGTAATTACGATACTACCCTTAGCCTGGAAAAAGACCATTTTACCCCTAGACCTTCCAAACTTAAGATTTCCCCTTTTTAAGTCCGGTAAAGACTCATCCAGGTAAATCTTCATATCGGGTGCCCTACATGGCTGGACTCAACCTTTACTAGCTCAACTAACTCACCAAGTTAGTTGGCTTGGCTGTTGCAGAGGTTCAGAGGTGTGGTTCTACGCGCATCAATCAGTGTGAACCCGGTCTAATCGTAGGCAATCTAGACACATTAAGCATTACTTAGCATATCCATTTTTAGGGTTGTTACATAGATCATGCCTAAGATATCAACCAACTTCCCTAACTAGAGTCATTCTTAAGACTTCCCTAGATAAATCATGAAGAGATCATATTTTATGCTCCCTTCACACTTTAACTAGGAAATCCTTAAAGTTAATCTAGATTAGGTACTCATTCATTTACATCCTTTTTCATCTTAATTTATTACTTCATTAGTTCCTTTAAGAGAAATTCATCACATAAGGACATTCATGTAATGGTCTTGGATAAGACCTAGGGACTCACCAACTAACATGTTCAAAGCCTAAAGGTGCAATGTTTAAGTAGCTTCTCATACCACCACCTAAATTTCATAGACTTCTCAAATATTAGTAGGTATCCATATAGAATAGGAAATAACCGACATAGACCATGGTAGCTAAACATGAAATCCGGAATTGTAACCTACTCCGAGGGAGGGTGTTCTAGTTGCCAATGGTAGAACTTAGACACATCCCATGTAGGCACATGGTTAAGGAATATGATGGGTTTCTTTGTCCTCTATTTTCATCTATAAATGTAGATACTTCCCATACCATATTCACTCGGTGCTAGCCTTTGTACTCATAGAGTATTTCACATAAAGGATCATACGAAGGGGTTCTAGATCTTGTTCATAACCCAATCACATTCACCCTACCAAAGAGGTCCCCTAGGTCTGCCTTACAATGGAGAAGAGGATAGCTTATGACTTTTCTATGAATGACTTCATGCCGTTTAGGCCAATCATTCCTAAGTCCATCACTCACACAAGAAAGATACCATTATGACTTTCAACTTCAAGCTTATGTTAACCTTCTTTCTCAAAGGTTCCACATAAGTTGACCTTCTCACTATGATAAAGGCCACGTATATTTCATTCATACCAGACTAAGAGGATTTAGCATCCTAAGTCAAGACATCTCATATTCATATATGATTAATGAATCAAGAAGAGTGACTTAAGTTTACCTAAACAAGACACACTTCACTTTACCTTATCACATATAGCACATCTTCCAAGTAGCACATAAGAACAACCAATTCACAATAGGTCACTTTATACACTACTATACAACCATCAAGATAGTCATAATAAGACTCAATAACCAATTAGGAAAAATCATGCATCAACTCTAAGACTACACACACAATGCCATAGTCATAGTTAAACATGATCACCTAATAACATCAATAGAAAAACCACATACTTTCACATTATTAACATGTAGGTAGATATGATCATACTTTACATAATCAACTACACAAATCATCATAATACTTCAAGTACTTCCAACAAAGCCATGATCATCATAATAGATAAAGTAACGCTGACGAGGACACATAATTCACAATTAAGGCACATAACACCGCCACCATAAGTGGACCATTACAAACACAACATAATTAAAGAACTACATTAAATAAAATAAAGAGAATTAGGGAACATTACCACCAATCCATTCTCACCACTTCAATCTATAGATAAATCATCCAATTCAATACCAATAGGCCCTTACCCATGGCCATGATCATCAATTCAACACATAAACCAAAATACTCAATGAATCTAAGTCGATTCAACATATATTTATCAATCTAAGACATCCTATACAATAATTCAATGCAATTATTACATCATTCAATAGCACATAGAAAACTACACTAGAATTCACAAGCATCAACGCAAGTTCATAACATCGAAAATATAGACAATTGAAGAGATTATGTTTTGAATGGGTTCATGAAGAATTTATATTAATATCATCTAATTAATATCAATTCAATCATAAATCAATGATTCAAAATATTTTATGCATTAACCCATGGCTAGATCATAAGTTAGAAATCCATCTTTTGAGAAAGTCTTATATAATCACTTTGAAGTTTTGATCCTTGATGAAGAGAGTTTAAAGGATTAATAAACCATACCTCACTGATTTTAATCCACTAGTTTGATGAAGAATAACCATTTAAAACTTCAATCCAAGCTCTTCATTGAGTTTTATCACCAATGGAGTTATAGAGAATTTCATAGAGAATTTGGGGTTTGATTTTGAAAAATGAATTCATATAGGTGTTTAGGACTTATATAGATAGTTAAAATACCCAAAATACCCCTAAGTAACAGCCCAAACTCTTATTTGGACGTGGGGTGAATTAGACCCATCAACGACTTGACCACACATGGACCGTTTGTCTACAAATGGACCATACTGGCTGCCCTTCGTTCGAGATTGAACCTTGAAAATGGGATCTTAAGATCCCTAGGCTAAGTACCCATCGACACCCTCCACCTACGGGGTGTCGATAAGGCCACTTGCCGTCGTTTGCCATCCGTAGGTGGAATTGCTTTTGGCAGTCTTGGCTACCAACATGGGTCCTTCCTCAAGGACCCTTGGTTGGTGCGTGACGCGCAACCCAAACGAGGATCATTGCCTCAAGATCTTAGAGGCAGCCTCTCATCACGAGTCTCACTGCCTCGACCCAAAAATTCAGGAAAATAATGGGAATTGTCCCTGCGATGCACAGCCACTTTACAGATTCGTTAAAGTCGTATTTTTGGTAGTTTAACTTCGTAAAAAGACCCATTTAAGTGAAGAGTCTTTTGGTTATTTTATAGGAAGACTATATATTGATTCTAGGTCAGTTTTAGACAACTTTTACCTGCTCCAAATCAAATCAAACGAGTTTTCTCTCATCTCTCTCAAGAACGCTCTCTTTTCCAAACTCTATTGAAGAACAAGAAGATCTTAAGGAAGAAGACGAAGACATCAATATTTTCCTCCAAAATTCATGGATTATTCGTCACTACGGTATGGGTTTTTCACTCTTGGGATTCCTTTCCCCAAGATGTCCTTTCAAAGATGCTTTTCAAGAAATTCAGCTTCTAGGGTTTTTACTCTACAAAATGCGTTTTCTTCCTAACTCAAGATTTACGACTGATGATGCAATATAATGATTTTCTGTGGTTAATTAAATATGTATGTATTGTTGGGTGATTTGTCTGTAATGTCTGAATTTCGTGTGATGTATGTTCCCTCTCTAAACAATGGTGATGATTGGGTTATACCTACTACTTGACAGCATGTAATTGTTGGAATTGAGACTATGACTTGAATGAACTCCTAAATGACCCTTTTTCCTTATCCTACATTATCAATTAATCTTGTATATGACTTGAAGAGTTGGTATTGATTATTCTATTGAGTATTTCACTATGTTGTTGTTATTATTGTTGGAAGTTGAACGTAAGTTCTTGAATAAGGTACTTAGAAGAAAGAGGTTAGTCTTATAAAGTCCTGATTACTCTATGAAGTTTATGGTAGTCTATAAAGGATGTTCCAATTCTAATGTGGGATGTATTATGATGTTATGCATATATGTTGGGCTATGAATATGATAATTGAGAGATCATGATAAGAATACGATAATGCATGCTTATGATATTCTCTTGTATGCTTTACACAAGATGATTATAGTATGTTAATCTCATGAATGAAGGGTTTTGATAAAAGGAAATTATCATCTAAACCTAAAGAGCTCATGATCATGTTTATACAAGGATTTGATCTCCTATGACTTATGATAAGAATTATGAAAAAGTGATGATTTAAAGATTATTCAAGAAGGGACTTAAGCTTAGAACCGATGGACTAGATATGATAGGTGTCCCTTCCCTAGTTGGAAGGTAGGTTCACAAATGACTCTCATGAGTTAGAGGTTGCCACGTAATGTGGAACTATAGGTCTCTGTTATATTTCATAGTTCTTGAACTGTGTTGCCACAAGAGGATACTAGCTAATGGTTCTACCTAGAAAGATGTGTCTTGTCTGGTTCTACTTTGGCCGGTAGACCACCTTCTTTCGGTGTGGGGTTTTATGACACCGAATTCCATGTTTAGCTCACATGGTCTAATGTCTGTTAAAGCGAATGTTACCGCAAGTAAAATGAAAGACAAGTAAATGGACATTGACTAGGGTGACTTGAGGAGTCTACTTAGTATAGGTAGGGGTATTCCACTCTACCTAGACATTGCACAAGTTGACTCTAAGGGAAGTCCTAGGAGATTGTTCTTATGTAATATGATAACATGAATGGTATGATGCTTATGATAGATGTTGTTACTCTTATATGAAGTTGGTTAAGTTAATGAACATGTTATTGGTCGACATTGCTTTATGAGGTGATGACTACTTATGTTACAAGTTATATGAAGCAAAGCTTTACTTATGGTCTCCTATCTTATCTTCATGTTTGTGTGGGGTTATGGAGCTTCACATGAGCATTGCACTTGTAGGTTGGGGATGGGATCATCGGTAAGTATTTTGTATGTTATGTTTACATGATCTTTTGAATATGAAATGTTAACATGACTCTATGATAATATGGCTTTGATTATGATCATGATGTATGTTGATGAAATCCTGAACTTGCATATGTTCTATTGTATGTGCATTTAAGACATTCATACGACTTAGCATGTTTTTTAAAGAAATGATAAATGATCGTTTTTCGTGAATGTCCTTAAATATTATGTTCATATACCCATACTTAGTACATGTGGCGTACTAACCACATTACTTTATATTACTACAACTGTAGGGTTCGGCCGTTGAATATTAAGAAGGTCGATTGAAAAAGCTTGGAACTCTTTCTCCAAGTGTTGGTAGGTCCTCATGTTCGGGGATGCTATCTTTTCATTATTCTAGTTTATGAAGACTTTAGTAGATTTTAAGAATATTCGTATTTCCATTTGTGTTCTTTGTATTCTTTTGTATGAAGGCCTATATGGCGTATTGACTATTTATTGCTAAGTCCATATTCGTACTCTTTATATTGTTTTTATATGAGACAACTTATAGAATATCATTACGTATGTTTTCATGATTGGTATGTATGAAGTCTAAGTATACTTTACATAGTATTAAATGTTTTTAATTTTTCCTCAATTTTAACTGATGACATGTTGTGAACAAAGTTAAGGGCTTGTCTTAGTCCTCTGAGAGGACGACGACACCGGTCGCATATGGGGGTGCTCCCCCTGTGTGATAAACTTGGTATCAGAGCATGAGGTGAAATATCCTTAGGATCAATGTATCACTAAACCACATTACCTAATGTCTTGTTCATGGTTGTTAAGGGTGCCACAATTGTAGATGAGAGGCTATGTGATTATTAGGAAAATTCTCTTTTCTTGGTAATACTATGTCGTGCCTTTAGAATTTTGAAACTATGTGTCTTTTAGCAACTAATCCCTTTCTTGTGGTTATAGGCGATGAACACAAGAAGGACAGTCGCGAGAAGAGTAGGAGAAGAGATTTCGAATGCGGGAGCTACTCCCCAAGGCAATCAAGTTCCTTGTCAAATGCAAGCTGCTGCGAATGATCAAGTTCTGGTGAATCCTCCGGCTATGACGAATGGTGAGGTGAGGGAAACCCTATTTAAAATGGACCAAGCAATCACCTTCCAAGCTCAATCAATCATGGCACAAGCTAATAGGGATGTTGTTCTTCGAGAGAACCAACATGCTAGCACTATGGCTAGCCGTCTGAGGGATTTCACGAGGATGAATACTCCTATTTTCCTTGTGTCAAAAGTTGATAAAGACCCCCAAGACTTTCTTGATGAGGTCTACAATATCTTGTTTCCTATGGGGGTGAGTACTACTAAGAAGGCTGAACTTGCTGCCTATCAACTCAAGGTCGTGGCTCATAAATGATACACTCAATGAAAGGATAGTAGGGATTTAGGAGGTGGTCCCGTGACTTCGGAGATCTTCAAAAAGCATTTCTTGACTGATTCTTTCCAAGGGAACAAAGGGAATCTAAGGTAGAGGAGTTCATTAACCTTCGTCAAGGAGGTAAGAGTGCCAAGGAATACTTCTTAAAATTCATTAAGTTGTCCAAATATGCTTCTTCTTTTGTTTCCAATGCTAGGGATGAAATGAGTTGTTATGTATCGGGCGTGTCTGAAGAGCTTGAGGAAGAATGTCGTGCATCCATCTTCAGACAATATGAATCTGAATTTATGGTTCATGCACAACCAGTGGAGGAGGTCGTCTAAGGAAGAGAACCTAGAAGCTAAGAAGGCAAGATCTTTTGAATGTAGTTCTTCTAAGAAGTATGCTTATGTCAAGACAAACCTAAGTTCAAGAAGATTTTCAAACCAAGTCCCTTCAAATTTCTCCAAAATCGCAAAGATAGAGGTTCTAATCCTAAACCTCAAAACTTGAGAAATCTTGATCCACCAAGAGAAAGACCAACTTGTAGTAAGTATGGTAAGAAACTGTGGGTGAATGCCTTGTTGGAACTATAGTTCTATGTTGTGAAAGGTGGACATATGGTGAAAGATTGTTCTAATGTTAGAATTCAAAGGTAGGAATATCCAAACTCAACCAAGAGGTCCTAGTTCAAAAGTTCCAAAAAGGAACCGTTTCGATGCACTCAAGGCTAGGGTGAACAAGAGAACTCTCACGACGTTGGGATAGGTATGTTACAAGTCTTCTCTATTGAGTTTATGATTGCTTGACCCAGATGCTACGCTTTCTTTTGTTACACATTTGGTAGCTAGGAAGTTTATGTACTTCCCGATGTTTTGATTAAATCCTTTTCGGTTTGTACCCTAATGGGTGACTCCTTAGTTACAAGAGATGTATAGGAAATGTCCTGTAATGCTACCCAATAGAGTTTGTCACATCCGAGGAGCACCCCCTACCCGTAACCAGCGCTTGTCGTCCTTGAAGAGACTAAGACTAGACTCTTAACCTAAATATTTACATTTATAGGTTAAAAATGCGGAAAATTTACTTCTACATTGAGGTTTACTTAAACCTCTCTCTTACACACACAATATATATATGTATATACACACACACACCACACATATATATATATATATATAATAATATATATATATATATATATATATATATATATATCGAGTATACATAGTCCCTTCGAGAGATTACATAGTTTCTACTTTAATTGCACATACATAGTATAAGATAGTCTCATAAGAAGTCTATAACGTTGTCTCATATTAAACCATCTAGACAAGAGTATCCCAATTTGGGCATAGCCCTTACATCAACAATTATAGCCACATATATGATTTAGAATTATAGTACAAAAATGAAAGACAATGAAATAAGTATCTTTAAGACTAAACAACATCCAATAGGTACATAATGGCATCGTGCTCGGATAGTGAGGACCTACCAATCTTGGAAGATAAGAATATAAATAGTCTTCAAATGGCCTTCTACTAAAGCTCAACGACCCGGTCCTACATTAGTATTAAACATAAGAGATGGTAGTACACACTTGTACTAACTATGATTATGTGCATAAAACAATTGACATATGCTAAAGAGGAAATTTTTACCAAAACCATTCTAAAGTACTTTTTAAAATCCTTATAACAATCAAGAACCCATATAAGCCAATACACATAATCCTTAAATAAAAACCCATGTATGAAAGAAGACCAACATCAACAAGTAATTTGTAAAGTCAACATATACTAAGAATTCATAACATCATAATATATGCAAGACCCTTACTTATAACCCACCATTTAACCTACAAGTGACATTACCAAGCAAGGCCCTATAACCTTACTCAATCAAGTAAACCAAACAAAGGATCACAAGTAATGCTCAACTTAACATAACATAACACAAATAGTATCATCTCATATATAGAAATATAGACCAATATCATGTTTATCAATGACTAAAATCTTAAAGGATCATCAACACGTAAAGTCAACATCTCATGCATATACATATAAGAGCAACAAGATCAACCTCCTAAGGATTCCCTCAAGGCAAACTAGGCAAGGCATAGGTAGAGTCCCATACCCTACCTAGTCTAAGTCAAACTCTCAAGTCACATCAATCAATAGTAATTTCATTCAATAATAGGTATAGTAACATCAATCAATAGTAATTAATACAAGAACTAGGTCAATTGCGCATCACCTATCCCAATTAATAATATCAATTCATAACCTAGGTTAGGGAATTAGGGTTTATCCAGAATTCATCAAAGTTAGATCCAATCCCAACAATACATTACCCTAGTCAATCTATACATGAATTATAATAGATAAAAAAAATTCTAATATCAATTTATAATTCAATTCCATCAATTATAACCAAGATCCAAGATTTAGGAATTTGGGAAGAGAACTCATCAACATGAAATTGCATCAATTAAAATCAATTAATCAACAATCTATACTCAATTAGTCATAGGAAATCACAATTTAACATCAATTGAAGTTTAGAAGAAAACCTATTAGAATTGGAAAACCCATGGAATTGGGAAATTTGAAATCAACTTTGAATGGACCTTTGGGGAAAAGAAATCACAAGAGTGAAGAACACATACCTTAATGAAGATTAATCCACAAAAATGAAGTGAAATCCTAGAGAAATTGACCTCTCTTTCAATCTTTGTTCCTTCTACAATGGAGGAAGTTGGGGAGAAATTAGATAGAGGTGAGATTATTTTTTTTTGGGGAAATTGGGTTGGGATGAGTGAAAATGACTAAATAACCCTTAGGATATAAATAATCATACCCTAATTTACCCAAAACACCCCTCACTTAAATTTGTCTTTTTGTGAAGTCAAATATCAAAAATACCACTTTACCGAATCGGGAAGTGCTCCACGTTGTACATCCGTTACCCCTAGGCGTAACCGGTGTCGTCATCCTCTTTGGAATAAGACTAACCCCTTAGATTATCATCAACGCATTCACAAGTCATAAAGTACGGAAAATTTAAAACTTTTAACTTTAACTAATTAGAGGTTTACATAGACCTCTACATACACGTAATAGTATTATTATCGAGTATAAATAGACCCTTCGTATAAGAAGATTACTTAGTCGTCTACTTTTATTTCACATACATATATATAAGATAGAATTAGAGTCATAAAATCCATCTCATCTCATAACCATCTAGAATGACAATATCAAATGGGCATAGCCCTACAACATAAGTAGGCCACATATAGGCTTTATACAACTTGTCTTCAAATGAAAAATATAGAGTAAACATAAGTGTCTTAATATCTAAGCAAATAAATAGGTAGAATATCGGCATCATCCTCGGAAAAATGAGGACCTACCACTTGGATGATAAGAGTATCCAAACATCCTTCTAATTCGCCTTGAATCAAACCTCAACAACCGGAACCTAAATTGTTTGGGAAAAAGGGAGAAAATGGGGTTAGTATGCCACATGTACTATGTATGAGACCATATGCACATATAACAACCAAGCATGCTAAAAAGGGACATTTAGTTAAATCATGTTGTTTATGATTTTATTTACAATCAACAACTATACTAACCAATTAAACATGTTTAATCAAGACAAAGCAACAATATGCATAACACCAACTTAAACCCATAATCTTACATAACTCTATCATCAAGTAACAATATCACAAGCATGAATAAGAGTTAATCATCTGAATAGTAAAGCAAGACAACCAAACATAACCCTTATAAAGACACAAGTGCAATGACCAAGAAAAGTCCCATAACCCTACTCAATCAACTAACCAAATAAGCACCATAAATAGTAACTTACTTCACATAACATAGCCTTCAATACACATAAGTCATACTTTAACAATAAAGACCATCTACATGTTCATAAGCATCATAATCATCATATAAAGTCATATATCTTTATCATCATTCATAAATAAAATATTGACCTCCTAAAGCTCCTATTAAGGCAAACTAGTGCAAGGCATAAGTAGAGTCCCATACCCCTACCTAAGCGAAGTCAAACCTCTCAAATCACTTTATTTAGTCTATACATCATTACTTAATTTTAGTTCAGGAAACACTTGCCTTAACCGACATAGACCACATGAGCTAATGTGGAATCCAGTGATGTAAAACCTTACACCGATGGAAGGTGGTATACCGGCCAAGATAGAACATAACATAAACGTAGCTTTGTAGGTGGATCCACTACCTAGTCTTCCTATGGGGGCAACATAGTTCAAGAACAAAGAGATAGGTGATTCCCTCTACATACCAGTTGGTACTTGGAGCCTCATCTCATGGGAATCAATGAATGAGTATCCCTTCATGGGGAGTCAACATCACATATAGAACCAAAGGGTAACACTTCCTCTATTGGAAAGCCATAACCTCCCATTGTCAAGTTCACTCGGTGCTAAGATAAGTCCCTTATTGAAATGTCTTTAATAACTTTATTTATAAATCATAGCTTAGTTTAGGTCATAGGGTCTAAACCTTGTATAATCATTTTCACAATAGCTCAATAGGAATTGCATGAGTAGAAGTCTTTCATCAAAATTCATATAAGTAAGGTTAACACTTCACATATCACCTCATAGTAGGGCACATTGATAAACATCACCATCCTTATAACATGTACACCCTAAGGAACCTCACAACCAAAGTTAAGATATTTCAATTCAACATCATACCACCCTATCAATCCTAAACAAGGCATTCTCCAATACCATCATCATGAGTTAATCACAATAAACCATAATGGAAACAAAGAATAAGGTCACAAGACTTACCAAGTCTTCTTCACAATTCACCATCATCAAGGTCCTACCATCAACCCTTGGTTCAACCCAATTAGGTCATCGAATCACCATAATTCAACAATCAATATGATCACAAGTCTTAAATGAACCACCACATCATAATTCAATAGTAGATCAAAGCATATGAATAAGTTAGTTCATCATACCCTAGATCCCTTATCAAGAACTAGTATGAAAGACCATACATCATCCTAATTTGTTCATAAATAGCACAAACAACATCATCTACAAGTTATTCAACCCTTAAGAAAGTCAATTGAATGAACAATTTACAATATAAGTCAAGAACACAACCTAGGGTTAGGGACTTGGGAACATATTCTTCAATTTAGGCATGACCATCAACAACTACTACAATCAAGTTAAAATACATGTTAATCAATTAAATTTAACGTAGAGGAAACATCAACAACTCAATTCATAACTTCAAATTCGGAATTGAATGAAAACCCATTTGAAATCCCTAGTTTTGGAAATCAATTTGAATGAACCCTTTGAGGAAAGAGGTCTAAAAGGTGAATAGATCCCATACCTTAATGTTTTGATGAGAATTTGAAGATAAATCCACCCTCTTCCATCCCCCAATTCACCTCCTACACTTAGCTTCAATGGAGTCTTCCAATAGAGAGAGAAGGAAGAAAGAAGATAGCGTAATTTGTTTTTGAGTTGTGTTTAGATTAAATGAGGTTAGGTACTTTATATAGGTGACTTCCTAACTTAATTAGACTCCCTTAATCCCTTAATTAACCTCCTAAACCACTTAACTAATAATTGGACTTATTTTAAAACGTGAAGGAACTCACCAACCCCTCACAGACAAGACCCCGTCGATGGTCCGTCTGTGAGTCGACGGTTTGGTCACCTCCATGCTGCACATCCGTAGTCTTGGTCAGATACTTGTAGAGCCGAGGGCTTCCTCCCTCGGCTAAGTGTGGGACGACGGAGGCATCGACGCCCCGTCAGTCCACCCACGGGCCGTAGGTGGTTCTGTAGGTGCTTCCCACCAAGGTTTGTCTAAGTGAGGAGAGACGGTGTCATCGACGGTCCATTGGTCCAAGCACGGGCCGTAGGTTGCCCCGTCGATGAACACTGCACAGTCAGTGTTGCCAAGTCCCGCAAGGGTCTTCATCAAGTGCCCTTGGTTTGTCCTTGGGGATTCGTACCCGGACGTTTCCAGCATGAAACATCCCTAACTCGAGTTCCACACATTTTGACCAACTTTCATTAATTTCCGACTCTTAAACACTAGCCAAATTGGCCAAGACACAGTACCACCTCCTTGAACCAACTTTCGGATGTCATGGACGTTCTTGGACGTTTTGGTTCTTAAACTTCCTAAATGACTTATATTCATTAAACTAACCTTAAAAACAGTGTCTAGACTTCCTGACACCTATGTTAGTCTTAACTAAACGTCTTACATTTTCGAAATCTTACATTATCCCCCCCTTAGGAACATTCGTCCCCGAATGACATTAAAATTCTTTTCAAGGGAGGAATAGACTAAAGACAAGCAGCCCAACCAACATCATTTCAAAACAACACAATACATATCATTTCAATTAAGGCAATTCAAAACTTCAATTACCAAATATAAGACTCAACATTACTTCATGAGGTACTTACTTCTCACAACAACCATATGAGCTCAACATGACACACATAAGTCAATTACAATCAAGTTCAACTTATCAACATGATACAAAACATTTCATAAACACTCAACATATTAAAATGCACAACATGAATCAAAACAAGACAAAAACAAAAATTTCAAATTTTTAGACAAAAATCAGTGAGCTCACTGTGCCCATTTAAAAATTTCTACTTTTGCACTTCTTCACCCAAAAATCATGGGACTTCAATTTCGAATCATATTTATACTATTTAAAAGAATGACTAACCTCAATTATCAAAAAGATGAGGGTATCGGGACTTCATGTCGGCCTCGGCCTCCCATGTTGCACCCTCAACTAAGTGATTTATCCATAACACTTTTACGGATACTACCTCTTTGTTTCTCAACATTTTCACTTGCCTATAAAGAATTTGAACCGGAACCTCCTCATAAGAGAGGTTATCCTTGACACCAAGGCCTTCAATAGGAAGAATGGATCCGGGATCACCCACACACTTTTTCAACAGAGACACATGGAAAACCGGATGAATCGAAGCCAATTCACTAGGCAACCTCAACTCATAGGCCACCTTACCAACCCTTTGCAAGATTTCATAGGGACCCACATAACGAGGTCTCCATTTCCCCTTCTTGAAAAATCTAACAACCCCTTCATAGGTGAAATTTTCAAATAGACTTTATCACCTTATTCAAACACAAGATCCCTCCTCCTATTATCGGCATAAGACTTTTGCCGACTATAGGCCATTTGCAAGCGATTTCTTATGATATGAACTTTTTCCAAAGTCTTTTAAATCAAATCGGGATAAAGAATTGAAGACTCACTGACTTCAAACCACCCAATAAGAGACCTACACCTCCTACCATACAAGGCTTCATAGGGAGACATGGAGATGGATCAATGGAAACTATTATTATAAGCAAACTCTACCAAAGGCAAGTGCTTCTCCCAACTCCATTTGAAGTCGATGACATAAGCTTTAAGCATATCCTCAAGGGTTTGAATAGTACGTTCCGTTTGACCATCCATTTGGGGATGAAAAGCGGTACTCAACTTCACCTTAGTGCCCAACCCTTCTTTAAACGACCTCCAAAACCTAAATGTGAATTGTGAACCCCTATCCAATATGATAGATAACGGAATACCATGGCGACACACAATCTCATCTAATCCTCCGCCGAATAAGTAGACTTGACGGGAATAAAATGAGCGGACTTGGTCAACCTATCAACCACCACCCATATGGAGTCATATTGCTCTTGGGTCTTGGGCAACCCTACCACAAAATCCATATTGATGTCTTCCCACATCCAAGTAGGAATTTGGATCTCTTGTAGTAAGCCTCCCGGTTTTAGATGTTCGTCTTTGACTTGTTGGCAATTTGGACACTTAGCGACAAATTCCGCTATGTCCTTCTTCAAACCATCCCACCAATACACCTCCCTAAGGTCATGGTACATTTTTGTTGACCCCGGATGAATGGAATAGTCAGACCCGTGAGCTTCTTCAAGGATACGATTCTTCAAATCATTAATACTAGGAACACATAATCGCCCTTGATATATCAATACACCATCTCCCCTTAAGGAGAAAGATTCATTTAATTTTCTAAGAACCAATTCTTTCAACTCCATTAATGGTTTATCAAGGTGTTGTTTGGACTTCACCTCAACAACCAAAAATGATTCGGACTTATGATGAACCATTACACCATCATTTGAAGAACCTTCTAATCTCACACCCAACCTAGCCAACCTATGGACCTCTTTCACTAGGTCCCTTTTCTCTTCTTCAATGTGAGACACACTACCCATAGACAAACGACTTAGAACATCCCCTACCATATTTGCTTTGTCGGGGTCATAGAGAACACTCATATCATAGTCTTTCAACAATTCAAGCCATCTTGTTTGTCGGAGATTCAACTCTTTTTGGGTAAACACATATTGGAAACTTTTATGATCGGTGAACACATCTACATGGACACCATATAAATAATGCCTCGAAATATTCAAAGCGAACACCACGGCCGCTAACTCAAGAGCATGAGTGGGATAGTTCCTCTCATGCACCTTGAGTTGCCTCCAAGCATAGGCAATAACCTTCCCATGTTGCATATGCACACACCCCAAACTCACACGGGATGCATCACAATAAACCATGAAGACTTTTGTACCATCCGGTAAGGTCAATATCGGAGCCGAAGTAAGCCTATCTTTCAACATTTAGAAGCTCTATTCACATGCTTCCGAACACTCAAACTTCTTACTCTTTTGGGTAAAAGTTGTCAAGGGAGATACAATCGACACGAAACTATCCACAAACCTCCGATAATAACTCACAAGACCCTAGAAACTCCACATGTCGGTTGGAGTCAATGGTCTCGGCCAATTTCTCACCACCTCCATTTTCCTTGGATTAACCTCAACTCCCTCACTAGCGATGATGTGACCAAGAAATTCCACCGACCTCAACCAAAATTCACATTTGCTATATTTGGCAAACAATTGATACTCTTTAAGGGTTTGCAATTCCACCCTCAAATGACCCATGTGATCACTTTCATTCTTCGAATATACCAAGATGTCATCAATAAACACAATGATAAAAGAATCTAGGTAACTTCGAAACACCCTATTCATTAGGTCCATGAACGCCGCCGGAGCATTAGTGAGACCAAAGGACATAACAAGGAATTCATAGTGGCCATATCGCGTCGGAAAAGCCGTCTTTGTTACATCCTCATCTCTCACCCTCAATTGGTGATACCCCGACCTCAAAAAAAATTTGGAAAAGTATCTTGCCCCTTGGAGTAGATCAAATAAATCGTCAATCCGAGGGAGAGGATACTGGTTCTTAATTGTGACCTTGTTGAGTTGGCGATAATCAATACACATTCTCAAGGAACCATCTTTTTTCTTCACAAACAAGACCGGAGCACCCCATGTAGATATACTAGGACATATAAAGCCCTTGTCTTGCAAATCTTCAAGTTGTGCCTTCAACTCCTTGAATTCGGACGGAGCCATTCTATAAGGAGGAATCAAAATGGGATTTGTTTCCGGAATCAAATCAATACCAAAATCAATTTCCCGTTCGCGAGAAATACCGGGAAGGTCATTAGGGAAGACCTCCGGAAATTCACTCACACGGGGACCGACTCAATGGGAGGAATTTCGGAGTCAATATCTTGGACTCTCACTATATGATACAGGCAACCCTTAGAGATCATTTCGCAAGCCTTTAAACAAGAAATGATACGACCTCTAGGACTAGAACTCCCACCCTTCCACTCAACAATGGGTTCATTAGGGAAATTAGACTTCACCACCCTTGTCCTACAATCAATAGTGGCAAAATAAGAATGCAACCAATCCATACCAAAAATAATATCAAAATCAAGCATATTTAGTTCAACTAGATCAACATTAGAAACTCTATTAGGCAACATGATAGGACTATTTCTATATACCCTCTTTGCAACAACCGACTCACCCACCGATGTAGACACTAAGAGAGGCTCATGCAATATATTGGGTAAAATATCAAACTTTTTAGCTACAAGAGACGTAACAAAAGACAAAGTACCACCCCGATCAAGTAAAGCATAAGCATCAATAGAAAAGACTTGTAACATACCGGTCACCACATCGGGAGAGGTCTCCTGCTCACCCCTAGTACGATGAGCATAGAAGCGGTTCTTCTTTGGAGAATCACTAGAACCACTTGCTTGACCACTCTTCTCTTAACCCTTCATGTTAGGACAATATCGAACCTTGTGGCCACGCTTTCCACAACCAAAAGAATTTCCCGTTCCAACCAAAAACTCACAGAAATAACCTTTCCCACACTTGGCACATGTGGGCTTCTCATTAGGTGAGTTACCACTCTTCCCCTTTTGAGCTCTCGGTTTGGCCACCTTATCATCACGAGTCTTATGGAAATTGGATTGAACTTGATTATAGAACCTCTTTTTGAACCTAGGCTTGTCTTGAATCTCAAGCATACTCTTGGAAGAATCCCTTTCAAAGGACCTTGTCTTCTTATCATCTCTTGCTTTTCTCCTAGCCCTAGCTTCCTCCACTTGTCTAGCATGAACCATAAGCCAAGATATATTCATATTATCATGAAGCATGGCCGAATGACAATCCTCTTGTAGATTATCCGATACTCCCGTCACAAAGCGGCTCATCTCATCTCTAGGATCGGAAATCAAAGAAGGAGCATATTTGGACAATTGAGTAAATTTAATAGAATACTCAAGAACATTCATACCTCCTTGACGAAGGTTGATGAACTCCACAACTTTGGCCTCCCTCATCTCTCTAGGGAAGAACCGATCAAGAAATGTCTTCTTGAATATCTCCCAAGCTACCGGTCCACCCCGAAGAGGTCGATTATCCCTCCATTGCACATACCAAGTTTTAGTCACATACTTGAGTTGATATGTGGCCAACTCGGCCTTCTCACTAGTGCTTAACCCCATGGCAAAGAGTATCTTATAAATCTGATCGATGAACTCTTGGGGGTTGTCATTCACCCTAGTCCCATGGAAAGTAGGAGGGTTCATCAGAGTGAAGTCCCTCAAACGAGATGCCATGGTAGAGACTTGTAGATTAGCTCGGGATCATGAAGTGTAATGACCAAGAATGACCTAATGTCAATACTTGAGTCTGGTCTCACCTCCGTTCATTTCATTATCTTTCATACTTTGAGGAACTTCAACCTTAACCGACATAGATCATGAGAGCATCATGAAATCCGGTGTCTCTCTCACACCGAAAAGAGGTGGAGTCACTGGCCAAAGTGAAACCAAACCATGCTAGCCTTATGGGTTCGAACCAAGCTAGTTCCCTATGATTGCAACATAGGTCAAAGACTATGAGATTTAAGGAGACCCATACCCACCTTGGTGGAAAGTCTCTTCTCATGAGATTTATGTGAACCTCCGCACTTCCCGAAGCAAGGCATCACCACTCATAGCTAGCCTATCGGTGCTTAGTTTAAAGTTCCTATTTACATTCAACTCATACATCATCGAAGCTTGCTTCTTAGAATGAGTTATTCATAGCACATTAAATGATTTCTCATATCTTCTTTACGTATTAAGTGTGAATTGTCCTTACACTTACATATAGAATGTGATTGAGACTTGTCTCTTAATGTTCAACACTCTCTTAGGTGAGTACTTTTTGGTGACCTTTACTTAGGCTTGGTTGAGACTTGTCTCACCATTCATCTTAGCCTCTTATCATGTTGTCACTGTATCATTAGCATCATAGTAAATATATAATTACTCACCTCATTACGTGAATGTTCATTTATTAATCTTACCATTAACTCATGATCTTGCCCATTTTGGGTTACTCATAATTGAATAAGTGTTTCATGACAATCTAATTATATGTTGTGTAAGACTTATGCATTTTACACATTCATCAAAGGGACCCAAGTTCGATCCCTAGTGGCTGCATTTCATTTAATTTTAATGTGTCTCACAATTTCAGTCAAGGCACACATGTTCGAATCCCTTGGGCAGCACTTGATTTTTTTAAGCCATTTAGAGTGTTAGGTGACTTCATTTATTTCAGCCCAGAGGATCTGGGATCGAATCCCAGTGGCCTCAATGTTATTATTTTATTTTGGTGTGAGATACATACCTTGTCCAAGGAGCCGAGTTTGAATCCCCCTTCTCTTACAAAAGTTTCTTTTTCTTTTAGTTTAAGGCTTCTTTTAATGAGCCAGGTTCAAATCCCCTCTCTCACCCTATTTTCTTTTCTTTAATTTTAAGGCTTAATCTCTTAGTATTAGGACCTTAAGGTTTTCGAGATTCACTCTAAATGGAAGCCTCTAGTTCTCTTCATTTACACAAGTGACTAGCCGAAACCATGCTCAGTTAACATATAATTTTACTTCACTTTCTTACATTTTGCCTAGGCGTTTAACTCATAGTTTTATATATTCTCTTAACCAATTCATTATGGACTTTACTTTCACTTTCTTATTCATGATCATTGCGATTTCTTTTGCATGTTAAACACACAACATTGAATAACACATGATTCACCATTTTTCTTCAAGTTAACAGTAACCATACAATTACGAAAATACAACATGTTTTGTGCACATATGACATTCAACATTCAGACGTTCATAACCAGTCATAAACAGCCTGAAACACACAATGCACATAATCACAATCATTCCTAAAATAATCTTCCAGAAGTCATACCAACACATGCATCAATTCGTTCATAGGATCTAATGACAGGGGCATGCAACGAAGGACAACCTTAGTTTTTCGATTGTATTTAAACTTAACCTTAGGGGAATCTTGGGAAAGGGACCAAGAGAGAAGAAAACCTATACCTTTTCAGCCTTTACAACTAGCCACAACCACACGTTTCCACCCCCACACAAACCTTTCTTCCGATATTAGATTCTTGTTCCCAAGTCAAGTTCTTTACTTAAAACACTTAGGCTTACGAGTTCTTCCTTTTATTTTTCTTATGGATGCAGCCAAGAATAATTTTATAACAGTGAGCAACGTTTATTTTCTGTTTTTTGAATTGTGAGGTAAAGCTGAAAATGTTTTAAGGAGTAATATAAAGAATTAAGAGTGGGCATGAAGCACACTCATAGTGGAAGTCATGCGCCCCTGTTGTGGGAATTGTTTGACTTATTCAACACAATTAAATTGTAAAAAATCAGATTATAATTATATATTAAGTTATTATAATTCCCCTCCTTATTTCCTCTACTTTTTTAATCAATTAATTCGTGCCCCTTAATGCCTCCAACTCGGCTCGAACCCGAGTGTGGAGGTAAGGTCAATCTCGAGTTTGACCATCGAGATTTGACTTATTTTGACTAATTAATCACTTTATTTAATTAATTAAATATCAGCCTAGGGTAATTACTATACTACCCCTAGACCCAAAATTACCTTTATACCCCTAGAACCCTTAAAACCTAGAACTAACCCTCTAAGTAAGGTTAAGACTCATCCGGGTGAATCCTAGTATTTGGGTACACTACATGGCTCGAACCAATCCTGCCTAGCTCAACTAACTCACCATGTTGGTTGGCTTGGCTGGTGCATAGGTTCATAGGTATGGTTCCACGCGCATCAATCCGTGTGAACCAGGTCTAACCTAGGCATTCTATGTACGTTTAGGCCTTACTTAGCATAGTCGTTTTCGGGTTGTCACATTATCCCCCCCTTAGGAACACTCGTCCCTGAATGACACTACATATCATTTAAAGAAAGAGGGTGATTTTTGAAGTTTACTTCATCATACTTAAATGTTTCTCATTTGGGAACATTTGATCCACACTTATTTGGGTGGTGCATATCATGCAAGCTTATCTAAGGCTTCATTCTTGGGATTGAGTAATTTCCTTCTCAATCACACTTAACTTAATTAACTACATATTTCATGCAACACAGAAGACATGCCTATGCTACACAAAAATAGCAACATAGATTGCAAACATAACTTCGTTTTAACTCATATAGTGTTATTTCAAAACATATGATTAGTGACCTATTACACCAAGTTGACTTCAGCACTTAGAACTTAGAGTTTCTCAAACATGAATCATACCATAGGAAAAGAATATCTCACCTTCAGAACTAAACAAATAAGGATAGCGAGATCACATTTCAGCCTCGGCCTC
>JAJJBR010002444.1:0-17187 GCA_022817965.1 Solanum lycopersicoides
ATAATCATCTGTCTCGTCGTATATTGGTCCCTTCCAGGAGAAAATAAGAGTTATTGCAGACAAATTAGCAAGCGACTATCAGTTCATAACCAACATGAATTAGAGTATTAATTTTACCTGCAGAAGTTGTTCAAGGACATCTTCCATTGTAATGATACCAATTGCTTCTTCTCCTAAAATTAAAGATCATTCCAATTTATCACTAATTAATTTTACCTGCAGAAGTTGTCGGACTACACTGGGTATGTTGTAACGTGAAATATGTAAGTTAGTTGTACTAATATATATAACGTACCCTTTTCAAATGCATGAAGTTGTTGAATTGGACTGGCCGGAAGGATATTTATCTTGATTATATCGTGTTTAGCAGTGGCATTTTCTGCAGTTTCCTTAGTAATCCTTCTACTCTTTACCACTACAGCCATATGGCTGTGCCCTTTCTCAAACTGATTAAGAAGATCATATAATGGTAACGAATCTGGGACTCTGCAGGAGATCAAATAAAGATCAAGTCAACTTTCCATTTCACTGTGGACTGACTTTTATTTCAACTATTTTCGGGTTGAATTCTCAAGTGACTTTAACTGCTAGTTAATTGACTATATGAGAAATCAGCTAGAGTATTTTATTGAAAAAGAGTATCAAATAATGCAAGAAGTAAACAGTATCGTACTTTGGTATACTCCTTATAGTGAGATCTTTGATTGGCACCTCATCTTCAGGACGACATTTTATCAAATTCTTCACCTAGAGGTTGTACGAATGGTAAAGAAATTGAAGAGAAGTTAAATATGCAACGAAAATGTTGCAGACTGATAATTGAAATACTAATAAAGTTTCTGGAAAACAAAACAAACTTACCAAGATTAAGCCTACAATATTTGTTGGACTACCAGAGTATACAGGTACGCGACTATGGCCTTTGCTTATTATCAGATTCATCATCTCACTGAGAATCATCAAACATTACTCGGGTTATTATTATACATATAAACATGATGTGCTAATTGAAGCTAGCTAGGCAAAATTTGGCGGAGTTAGTAGTATACTCAGTAAGTTTAGAATGAAGATCAAGGGAAAAGACTCTGGACATGGGAGTCATTGCATCTTTAACCGATTTCTGAGACAGGTCCAATGCTCCAGCAATTATGGTTGTTTCATCGTGGCTCAACTCCCCGCCTTTCCCTGCCTGTAATCAAGAGGCGAATCCATGATTTAGAAGTAATGATCTTATTATGTGTGTACATAATTGAACCGAAAGCATTGGATAAATAACTTATCTAAGATATGCCTCAGACTGCTAACCAATTTGTGATTCAGAGCTGGTCTAGTTTTAGAACTTAAAATCAAGAAAATTTAAGGTACAGAATACTAACCTCATTACCATGCATATTCACCAAAGTTTTCAGCTCCGCACGGCGTAAAAGTGCAGAGTGCCCTTTCCCCAAGAGTAAATCCAACAACTGATCAGACCAAGTGAACGAATAAACAACTTTTACATACATTGACTGTATAATGGAAGTTTACATAGTCATGTAAAATAGAACTACAAGCAATCAAGTAACTAAGAAATATGGCATGCTACATGCTACAACAGGTTAAATTAACTTGTAAAATCTTTTATTTCTCTATACCTTACTAATGGGGTAAGATAAAGGGAAGACAACTATGACGAGCAAACGAACCAAAGGTGCCAATCTTGCACCAATGCTCAGTCCATAGCGCGAACATATGGACTGAGGAATAATCTGTGGGAGGCAAAAAAATTGAAGTTTAATAGTTAGTAGTTATTTAAACGCTCAATCCTATAATTAAACAAACATAAATTCATGAGAAATAACCTCTCCAAAGGCTAGTATGAGGGTGACAGATATTAATATAGCACCCCATGCAGGAAGTAAAGCATCTAGGAATATTGGAAGAGCCTGTTTCATGAAAAAAATAAAACATTGATCAGCTCGAAACTAGACAAAATCATTCACGAATCCAAAATTTAAACGTTGTAGGGTCTGAATCCATAGTTGGACCCGCGATTAGTAACATACCTCCATAGCCATGGCGTTACATATTAGAAGGGTGCACAAGAGCAAGTGCTGATTCTTCACAATGGGCAAAATTTTCTCTGTGATCAATTAGAAACAGAGTAATTAGAACTCAAAAGTGGCATCACATCACTAACTCACTAAATTGACTTATTAGAAACGTTTCTGACTAACTTTTAATTGGACAGTCGCGTCTTTTTTAAGTAAGGACTAGCAAGTAAAATATAATTATTAAATTGAAACAAGGATTACCCGCGTTTTTTCGATCATTTGGCTGACCAGCCTTAATAAGAACCTCAAGATCCATAAGGCTAAGAGACATGAGTCCTAGTGTTAATCCAGACATAAGTCCAGCAAAACACACAAGTGATACACAAATAATTAAGTATACCCAAAACATAGTTTCACAACATGGCACATCATTTGCAGCCATTTTTGTGTTAATTTGACAAAAAAAATTTTTGATGTTTTTAACGTACAAAAGACTGGAATTTGGAACAGAACTACTACACAATTTATATAATGAGGAAAAGGTGGATAAGTTAAATTTTTCTTATAAAAAAATGTTGAGATGGATTAATTAATATAATAATTGTGCAATTTTAAAATCTAATCATCTGAGATTTATATATGTGGCATTCACCCTTACCATGTAAAATGATTATTTAATGATCTACTAACATTTGTTAATTGAACAAATTTGGTTAAACAACCCCACTTAAGATTTCTTAATGACTATTTGTGCGCTTTGTTATGTACCATTAAGTGCCTTAAAACTTAATTAACATAACATAAGATATCGAATCAAAGAACTTGCTAGTGCATATTGACACGGAAAACACTTCAATTTTTACTACATATATCAACTTTATTAATTTTCTACTACAAAACGCTATATTACTAGGACGAATTAAGGATAAAGTTAGTAAGTTTAAATTGCTCTATAATAATCATTATTTGTAATAATATTTCATCATAATAATAAAAAATGATTTTTTATGTTATAATATACCAATTTATAACAGCATATTACCGATATCGACTCATTTTTATAGCAATATATTTTATTTATTTATTGTAAAATCACCCCCCAAACCCCCATCCTTAGTCGAGTATTAGTTGATTTTAGTTTACTATTTTCCATTTTTGTTACTAAACATTTACTTTCTTAATAAAGAAAACACTACTAATTGATGCTTTGTTGTCATAAAGTCATATATGGAAATAGACTATTTAAGTTAACTAATAACAGGCCTAGTATTTTTTACCAAATATTTTGAAAATTTGATATGCTATACATTTTTGACAAAGAATATTACATCAGTACATACTTTAGTAATAAAAAAATAAAAAATTGTTATAATTTCATTTAATTTTAATCTGTAGCAAATACTTTGTCATTCGCCTTTCTTCCCAAATTTCTCACTCGACACTCTTGATTTCTCGCTCGCTAGTCTCTCTCGCCTCTCTCACTTTATAAAAACACAAACATATAAATTATGTTTGTGTTTGTATAAAACATGTATAAATTATGTTTAAGTTTGTATAAAGTGGGAGAAAATTATATATATACATATATTTTTGTTCGCCTCTCTCCCCAGAAAGCTTGTTCTCAACTCTCATGGATCTCGCTCTTTTCTCTCCCTCGCCTCTCTCACCTTATACAAATACATATGTATAAATTGTGTTTCTATTTGTATAAAGCAAGATAAAACTGTATATATAAATACAAATACATATATTTTTGTCCTATATACGTATAATTATACAAATACAGATTTTTCCTACTAGTTCTCTTTTGTCTTTCTCTCTTTTTCGCTTTATACAAACACAAAATACAAATTACAATGTATAAATTGTGTTTCGTAAAGCAAGCGAGCGAGAGATTCGATATACAAATATTTTATTTTGATTTAATTGTATACAAATTCAAATTTTATGCAGGTATACAAACATAATAATTACTGATAAATATACATAGTAGTTACATACATACAATTATTTAACCGATATACATATATAATAGTTGTACTTTTATACAAAACGAGATATTGCTTGCGATTAATACAATGGAGATGCTGCATGCAATTTATACAATCAGATGCCCCATAGCAAATAACAGATATAACGTTTGCTATGAAGCGCAATTATGCAAACTATAGGTATAGCGTTACAAATATGATTTTTATGTTTGTTAAACTTAAAATTTACTATAAAAAAATTATTTTAAATTTTCAGCCCAACTATTAAAATCCTAATTTCATATCCATCAAAATCCATTATTTTAGTCTTTACCTACCCTACCTCACATCAGGTAATCACACTTTCACTGAATCAAATCACTTTGTTCGTGTAATAATAACTCTAGTATTGTGTAATTGAACCCACAGTGATTTTCCAATGGATGTTCATGTACTAGGTGTTTATATCTATCAAGAGGTGTATGCACTCAACAAAATTATTACTTTCAAATAAAAAAAAAATATAATTTTTTTAACCAAACTGACACTAACCAAATCGGTAATAGTTTTTTTCGTTCGATTTGATTTGGTTTAAGAAATTTAAAAACTGACTAAACTGATTTCGATTTTCACGGATAATCAATCCAAACTGAACCATGAACCCACACTTATAACTTATAAGGATCAAAGTTTATAAATGATGTATTAGCATGCTTTGATTTTTGATTATTGGAAAATGAATATTTTCTGAGATTTCAAATGTAAGCAATTTTGTAATTAAAAAAATGTAATATTTAAATTATTTTGTGTATAATAAACAAATAGATTTAAATGTCAAATTCCATTACTCTATCACTATTATAAAAAATAAAAAAAAAGTATACATATAATTGTGCGTTATTTATACAATTATTATTTCAAATTCTCTATATATCTCCATTGTTTATGATTTTTCCTCCTCCGCATAAATTATTATTATATATATATATATATATATATATATATATATATTTTTATGGATTCGTTTTTCAGTTTTAGCACTGTTGTCTAAATAAATCTATAAGAATGAATTGCAAATAAAAAATACACATGACTCGCCATGATTTCGTTTTGCATCTTAAAATTTTAGAAGAATAATCTGCAAATAAAAATATACGAATTCTACAGAATATAGAGTAATTAAATTTGAGAACTCTAATTAAAATTTAATTTTAGATCACTAATTTTATTAAATTGCCTCTCTCAAGAGTTCACCAATTGGACGTCCGAAGCCTAAAGGGTGAAAATTATTAATAAAAATTCCAAAACGGTATATGAATTTTTTTTTTAACCAAAACGGCAAAATCGCTCACGAAGTAGCGATTTTGTCAATGAAAAAAAATAAAATCGCTGCTATAGCAGCGATTTGTTAAATTTAATTTTTTTTTATAAAAAAAAAAATTTAAACAAAAATCGCTCCCTTGGGAGCGATTTATCAAAATTAAAAAAATATAATTAATAATTCTTTTCATTTGTCGCTGCTAAGGCAGCAACTTAAGACTTAAAGTTAATTTTTTTAAAAAATTACTTTTTGCTTTTTTTTAAAAAAAAAAATGGTTTAAATCATTTTTTTTTAATTTTTTTTAAATCCGATTTTTAATTATTTTTTTTAAATCAAATAAATTAAAAAAATATTTAGCAATTTGATTTAAAAAATAAATTAAAAAATTTAATTAAAGTTTGTTGCCTTGGAGCGATTTGATTTAAAAAAATAATAGAAAAATTGATTTAAACCATTTCTTTTAAAAAAGAAGCAAAAAATAATTTTAAGTAATTAGATAATGGTTTAAATCAATTTTTCTATTATTTTTTTAAATCAAATCGCTGCCAAGGCAACAAACTTTAATTAAATTTTTTAAATCAAATTGCTAAATATTTTTTTCATTTATTTGATTTTAAAAAAAATAATTAAAAATCGGATTTAAAAAAAATTTTAAAAAAAAATGATCTAAACCATTTTTTTTTAAAAAAAAAATGATCTAAACCATTTTTTTTTAAAAAAAAAAAGCAAAAAGTAATTTTTAAAAAAATTAACTTTAAGTCTTAAGTCGACAAATGAAAAGAATTATTAATTTTTTTTTTAATTTTGATAAATCGCTCCCAAGGGAGCGATTTTGTTTAAATTTTTTTTTTTATAAAAAAAAATGAAATTTAACAAATCGCTGCTATAGCAGCGATTTTGTTTTTTTTCATTGACAAAATCGCTACTTCGTGAGCGATTTTGCCGTTTTGGTTTTAAAAAAATTCATATATACCGTTTTGGAATTTTTATTAACAATTTTCACCCTTTAAGCTTCGGACTCCACTTTTATGTCTCTGATCCATTCAACACCAATTTAATATTTTTACTCAAATTCTCATAAAGGTAAACATCCTAATTAAATTTTCTTGGTAGATGTCTTTCTCAGTTTCCATTATTCGATCGTGTCATTTCTTTTAAACATTTTCCATGTCATCTTTGGTAATTTCGTGGTAATTTCCTATGTGAAGATGAATAAAAGTGGACAATTATGTGAGATCATCCTCCTCCCAATAAATATTGCTCTAAAGAACAACTATTCATAACATTATTATAATATAATCTAACTTTAAAAAAAACTTTTGAAATATATGTATGTTGGAGCAGTTGACAAATAAATTAATAAATTTAAAATACAATCATAGCATGGTTGATGCAAATAAATATGGTGGTACTTGGTATGCATGCATTTAATTAGTAAGTCTGAATGACTCATTTTGTTTTTTATAATATTTTAATTTTAATTTTAATTTTCCACGTAACATATTAAAAATACAAATTTAAAAAATATTTTAATATATTTGACATAACCTTAATTTAATATCACAAAATTAAAAAGTTTTTTTTTTTCTTACCATTTTGTTTTTTTAAACGGGAAGTAGTATTTATTTTTTGCAACCAGCTCGTTGGTGTCACGTCTCACACGTGTCTATGTCATGCTACTTAGTACTATCGCAATAATATTATCTACTATAAGCTTTAAACGGCGATAAATTAGACACACACAAAAAAAAAGAAAAAAAAAGAATTATGCTTGCTCTTTAGGGGAAAAGGCTAGTCTATACGAAAATGGTCGTGTTCTCCCATTATTTACTTACAGAGTTTTCTTTAATTTGGAGTGATTCTTTAGGATGAGTGGTGTAAATTTAAGCATGATTTCATTCCCACTCACATTTCGAGTCCGGAGCCTAAAGGGTGAAAATGTTAACAAAAATTTCAAAATAATATATGAAATTTCTTTTTAACCAAACGATAGCAATTTTACCCTCCGGAAAAGCAAAATCGCTGCTATAGCAGCGATTTGTTAAATTTGATTATTATTTTTTTTAAAAAAAATGAAAACAAAGGAATTTCATATACCGTTTTGAAATTTTTGTGAATATTTTTTACCCTTTAGGATCCAGACTCCTCATATCTCTGTTGGTCTATTTTTGATAACTTGGTGATGGCATTCAAGTAATTATGATTTATTATGAAGTAAGCGGAAAGACGACAAATACTAATAATAATAGTAACATATCCATATAGTTTCACGAGTGAGATTTGAGAAAATGCAGATGTACATAGATTTTCTTTGTAATTTTACACTCAACTCATTTTTTAAAGTCATGTTACTCATGAATCTTATTTTATCTTCTAACAATCACGTCGTGCTCAATTCCATTATTAGTATACATGAATATGTTAGCTATATTCAAGCAGCCAGTGGTGTAGCCACATAATGTCAATTTGACACTCTTCGTCGGAAAAAAATTAGCATATATACAAGTTAAATGATATACAAAATAATTAAATAACCTATTTTGGACACCCTTAACATAACAAGTTGTTATTTCTGAACACTCTTTAAGAAATTTTTGGCTCCGCCACTGCAAGCAGCTCACCATCCGAATTGGCTGGAAGCCATGGATGATGAACTTGCAGCTTTAAACTTGAAAATACGAGATGTTGCTGTGCTGCCTACAGGTAAGAAAGCTCTGCCATCTAAATGGGTTTGTAAGGTAAAACGAACACTTTGATGGAAGTATTGAAAGACTAAAAGCTAGATTAGTCATTAGAGGTGATGTGCAGAGAGAAGGTATTGATTATAATGAAATTTTTTCTCTATCAGGTGTATTTTAACTATTGCACTAAAGAATGGATGGGATGTGTTTCAGTTAGATGTGAGCAATGCTTTTCTATATAGTGATTTAAATGAAGAAGTTTACATGCATGATATTTCCTCCCAATTTTGCACCTCCTTCTCCTAATCGTGTTTGTTTACTTAAAAATTTCATTTATGGACTTAAGCAAGCATCTAAACAATGATATGCTAAACTCACAGTCGCTCTCAGTTTTAAAGGTTTTAGTTATTCTATGAATAATTATTCTTTTAATAAGAAATCTGTCGATTCTATTTCTATTGTGGGGATGACATATTGTTGACAGGTGATTGCCGTCTTTAAAACTCTTTTCGGACAAAAAATTTAAAATTAAAGATTTTGGTCAGTTGCATTATTTTCTTGGGATGGAGGTTGTGAGAGAACCTACTGGTATGACTATTTCCTAAAGAAAATTCACATTGGAATTACCACAGAAGTTTGATTCTCTAGATTTATTTCATGTTTCTTCACCTTTGGATCCTAATGTCAAGTTACTAGCAAATCAAGGAACTCCCATAAAAGATCCCATAAATTTTCTATATGGTTCTTTCGTTATTCTTTCAATTACCAATTTACCATAAAAGAGTAAGTTGAAAGGCATATGAATAAAATTGACAAAAGTATATACTCCCTTCGTTTAAAAAAGAATGTCCCTATTTCCTTTTTAGTTTGTTTAAAAAAGAATGACCCCTTTCCTTTTTTGGCAACACTTTAACTTTAACTTTCCACGTGGCATGTTTAAGACCACAAGATTAAAGGGCATTTTGGTATACTTGACATAACTTTAATTTAGAACCACAAGATTAAAAAGTCTTCTTTCTTTTCTTAAACTCCATTTCAAGTCAAATTAGATTATTTTTTTTAAAACAGAGAGAGTAATATCTAAACAGAACAGCATATTATACCGACAATCAAGAGAGTGTGCGCATCACTACCTAGGCATTAGCTTAATTAATAGTCATATTAGTACTTATTGTACGTAGTACTAGTACTTTGTTTCGACAACATTAATTTGGAGTTTACGAATTTGACAGTATTTTTGTAAAATATTCCTATTTGCTTAAATCATATAAATAATTAATAGTCTCAAACACCGAAAGTAATGGTGTAAGAAACTTCCTCGAAGTTCATTTTAACATATGTTTTAATTGATTTATATTAAACAAAAACACTCAATTAGCTTCATATATGGAGTTATGGTATACTTCATAGTCATATACTAGCAGTGTTTGATGTGTCATGTTGATGAGGAAATGACATTATCATCGCCTTTTTCTAATAATGTTCGATCTCTAGGAAAACAAGTTCCTTAAGAAATGAGGAAAATGAATTTCCCAAGAAAAAATAAGTTTTACCCGTGACATTTCACGTTGATTGTGTCCTCTCTGCCCTCAAATACACCTCATCTTTGCCCTAACCCCATAGTCCTCATCCCCACCATCCGACAATATCCACCTCCCTATCCCCACCTTCATAGTATTTATACAAATGCTTTTAAGATAATAGTTTTTGCTTACCTACTGAATACAAGAAAATAAGTTAAAAACTCAAACATTTTTCATGCCATACCAAACACACCCTACATGAAAAATTCTTAGTTAAACTAATTAACAGTTACTATACTACTTATTTCTGTTATGACTGCAAAAATAGTGATGATAAAAGTAAGGGTTTCGTTTTCTACGAGTGCAACAGTAATGCAGCTTTTTGTTGCTAATATCTCAACAGATGTTTATTCGAGTCTTTACAGCTCCTATTTCAATATCCCATTTGTGTATGCATGCAATTTTTAACTCAAAACTATACTTGTGCTTGTAAGACGGATGGAGTAGATATAGTGTTAAAGAATGATAAAAGTCCCACATTTGTGGATAATGAGATGGATAGACTTCTAATAAGACTTGAGCAATCCTCATCTCTTTGAGCTAGTTTTTGAGTGTGAATTAGAGCCAAGACCTAATTTACCATATAGGTTGATTGCAAAGGCGAGCAAACAGTTATCCGATTCTTGAACACATACAAATTGAAATAAATGTACAACCGATCACACCTTTTGTTCCAATGAAACAAGTAAAATGTTCCGAAAGTAGTTTCACACAGTAAGGTTAAAAAGAATACTCATATTACCAAAATTGCTTCAGCATGGGAATTAAGCTGTACAAATTCGAGTTCATATTAAAATTGAGTAATTATGACTCTTTACTGAAATAAATATGATGTAATCGATCAAACACTCACTACAAGCTATGTACAATTCTGAGTCAGAAGTAGTACAACAAGATCTACAGAATAAATAGACTTGTGTCTTCAGCTTTTCATGATTCAGCTTGCTGACTTTCTTTCTTTTGGCGCGACTTGTGCTGGATCCTGGGAAACAGTAGATCATTAAGTTGTCTTTCAGCACTATACTCCGACGAGGCCTGCAAAAAACCATTCTATTACCTTTTCACGTACACTGGGTAAATGAAAAATGCAGGCACACAAGAATACAATGAGTGTGTTTGGCAGGGAGGAAAATATTTTCTCGAAAATTCCATGTTTGGTTAGTTTAACATTTTGGAAATGTGTTGACCTGGCTAAATAAGCTGGATCAAGACTGGACTTGGAACAGGTTAATGGAGCAGGTGCAATGCTGATCTGTTCCATTAGCTGAAGCAGGACTACTGGAAGGAATAGAAGTCCAATGAAAGCTAGAAGAATAGAAGAATCAGAAGACTGAGGAAGTAGGTAAAAGATCAGAGGTGAACTTCATGAAAACAAGTGGATAAAGGAATGTTGAAGTGAAGCAGAAGTCTTCCACTCAAATACGGCGTATGGAAGAGTTTGACTTCACAAGGTGGTAGTGAACAACTATAACTCAATGATCTGAAGGTATAAATCAATAACTCTTTCAGACTTTCACAGAAGAAGATAAGGCACTCACACAACAAGCAAAGACAGAACTCAACCAAATAAGCAAGAGCTATTGAGAACTCAAGTTTTAACTTATTTGTCAAATGCAGCCTCTGATACAAAGAACCGGAATGAAGAACTTGCTGAGGCTTAGGAGTCTATGCAACTGTCAGGTCTAAAAATTCTAGTATAAGGCTGATTATCGAGTTGTACCTTTTCAGCTTTCCTAGAAGCAATTGTTTAGGAATAAACAGAATTAGAAGTTGGATTTCAAGTTGGGATAACTTGAAAAACGAAGCAACTATCTGCGAAGATTATTGCTTTGGGGATTAGAGTTAGTTCCTAGCTGCAACTCTAGTAATTTAAATTATGTTAAGGCTCATTGATATAGTGGATTTGGGTCAAATCCTACAAAAGTGCAGGTTGTGGTTTTTCGCCTCTATGAGTTGGGTGTTTTCACGTAAAAAAACTGTCTTTACTTCACTGCAATTATTAGACTAATAAATAGCTAGAAACGCGTAAAGTAACAGGGATCATAGCTTAAGCGAAAATTAGGCATAACTCACGTGAGTTACTAGGACGTGCACAAATATCAAGGAGGCAAGTCATTTTCCGTTTACTCTCCCACGTCATTTCCAACTGATGGTTTCAACCCACCCAGCCCACCCTTATCCAAACCCCCACCCCTCCACCAAACCCCCACTCCCTCACACTGCTCTCCCAAATTCAGTGGTGGTTCCAAAAAAATTATATTATGGGTGCTCAACTATTTTTAGCTCGGAAATGCCACATAGAATGGCTGCTCGGTTAACATATTTCAATAAATTACTAAACTTTGTACTTAAATAATAATGTTTCTCACAAAAGGCGGTGAGTGCTTAAGCACCCATAATACATAATATAGGCCACGCCACTGCCCAAATTCCTTGGCCCCATCACCTAAAAGTTAGTTATGCCATGATATTTTTTTTGAAAAATATTAATGCTTACCAAATACCAAAAAATATGTGAGAAAATCACTTATTTTCCCATGAAGAACCGAGTACCGACAGTGAGAGGAGACTGTTGATGGGGTTGCACGTATTGACACGATATATTCAGGGGTGAGGTGTCATGGTGTGTGTTATTTGCGGATGTAGTTTTGATTGACGAGACTCACAACGGAGTTAATGCTAAGTTGGATGTTTGGAGATGAAACCTGGAGTCTCAAGGGTTCAGATTGAGCAGGACCAAGACTGAATACTTGGAGTGCAAGTTCAGTGATATGATGCATGAGGCTGATGTGGAAGTGAGGCTTGATATGCAGATCATCCAGAAGAGAGGTAGTTTCATCTTGGGTCGATTATTCAAGGAAATGGAGAGGTTGACGAGGATATGGTAAAGGGTGGATGAAATAGAGGCTTGCTTTTGGAGTCTTGTCTGCTAAGGTGTCACCTAGACTTAAAAGGCAAGTTCTACAAAGTGGTAGTTAGACCAGTTATCTCTCACATTCAGAAGATTAACGGATGCCGCAGCGATGAGGAGATGCACGGATGCCTCAGTGTAGAGGTTTGAGAGATTTGTTATTGATGGATTCAGGAGAGGTAGAACAAAGAGATATTGGGGAGAGGTGATTAGACAGGACATGAGGAAGTTGTAGCTCCGAGGACATGACTTTAGATAGGAAGGTGTGGAGGACACGAATTAGGGTAGAAGGTTAATAAGTGTTTACTACTAGTTGGCAGAAGTGTCTTGTCTTGTTGCCCTTTCTATTAGTCTTAGGACTACTTTTGTAGTTCCTTGTTCTTTGATTTCTGCAACTATCCATTATTTCGTGTAGTTTGTTTGTAGTATACTAGTATTATTTTGTTATAGTACAATTTTGTTACTATCTGTTGTTTTTGTTACTATCGATTGTCTATTGTATTTTCATTGTGTCTTTTCCCAGACTTTCTTTGTCTTGAGCCGGGGGTCTATCAGAAACAGTCTCTCTACCAGATCCCACTGAGTGGAACTACGTTGGGTATGTTGTTGTATAGGACACCATATGTCTACAAGGTTTCAACTTTTCTCTTGCTGAGAAGAAATATGAACAAAAATGGACTACCTTCGGTAGTAGAACACATAATCCCAATAACCTAGAAGGTAAGATGAATAAATATAAGAAAATGTATGTGCAGGTTGCCTTCCCCTTTTTCCTTATTCAATTTGGATTTTCAAAAAATTGCACATAGGATACCCCTTATAAGTGGTTTTACATTAATTTCAATTTTTGGCTATTGAAGACATAATTGAGTAAGTAGAAATGTGCCCTCTCTAATTGCTTGGGGTTTAAATAAAGTGGTCACATACTTCATGTTCGCATCACAGCATGCAAAAGTCTTCCTTTCATGTTTCACTGTCAATGTTCTAACATCAACAACACCTCAGTCTCAAACAATTTGGGGTCAGAGATATGAATCCTTAGTGGCCATGTTTCTCACAACCACTCTTCACTGAAAAGACACACACATGTTTTGCCAATAACAAAGAATCAGGCACATAAATATGCCTCTTTATCAGAGTAATCTTTTAGATGTCGTGACCACACACATCAATGGGTCTGTTTTTCAGTTTATGTCAAGGACTTTGATCCACAAAGAAGGAACTCATTTACGATACAATATATATTCAACAAGACTAAAAATTAAGGATGGAGTCCCAAAACTCCTAAGAAGATAAAGTATTACAATTTCTTACCCGCTTTCTAAATGAAAACCGAAGTGTTTGGACTTGTGTCCCAGAGCAAACTCTCAAGTCAAAACCAAGGCTGTCCACACCAATCAGAGACACCTCCTGCCATAAATTGCAAGAAGAAACTCTAGATGAATACGCCGGCGAGCATCATACTTAATAGAAGACCATGTTCAGTATAAGACACATTACCATCATAAACACAGAAAAGTGATGCACACTCGTATTTTCAAAAAACAAAATAAACATCAGACCCCAAATTCATCTGTTTCAATTTAAAATGCTGACTACAATACCAGACATTGTTATCAGGAAAAAAAGTTTGTTTTAGGTTTCGGATATTTTATCTTCCAATCACATGTTCAGGTTTCTCTTCTTATCTTATATTTTTAAACTATTCTCCAGCGCATGAGCAAGGGAGGTTGAGTTGCATGGTTTTCTTTAAATTATTTTCCCTGTAGACCAATCCCTGGATTGTACAGCAACGAACTTCTGAGGATAGAAAAAGAAGTAAATCTACTGATCTCAGAACAATATTTGAATCTGAGATTACAGGTTGAAGGACCATTACCTCCACTTGAATTCCCTTGCATCTCCAACAGAGAGATCTAAGAGCCTGCATAGTCTTCTCTCCAGCAACTTTAAGCCGAGATATTATTTTGGCAGCTGAATGTACAATTGCATCAGACCTAGCTCTCCTAAAATCATCTAACTCAACAAAGATCTGTAAGCACCAAAATAAGAAAACATCAACTTGGTAATCCCTGAATAATGGTGAATATGTAAACGGGAATCTCCCACAAGCAGAAAATGGTCAAAGAATGCCGATATAGAACTGGTCAAATTTCATTTAAAACAATTGAAAGAGAGAAAAAAAAAATCCCATGGATCTTTTGTACAAGATTCACTTGGTAGGGAAAATCCACAGTGAAATTATCATATCATTTATCATCCACCATGACACAAAACAGTTTCAGAATCCTGCTTATGGAGTCAATTCCGAAACTAGATTTCAACTTGGCATACAAACTTGTATAATTCAGGATAGACATTTTTTCTGTTCAGAAATCGAATGAAAAAGAGTTGTATAATTCAGGATAGACATTTTTTCTGTTCAGAAATCGAATGAAAAAGAGTACCCTCTTTTCCTTTTTCTGTTCTAATGATAGTTATTCCTTCATATTCCTGACTTGTTAAATTAAATATTTCATTTACTGTTTCTCTCTGTGCCATCAGAACTTATTGAAGTCCACAATGATTCTCCTTATGACAATAAGTTTCGAGATGACCAAAATAATTACTGTAAATACAGAAACTGCACTAGCTAAATTGAGACACGTGGAGAGGGAAGAAGGGAATGCTAACCAACAACAATAAAGGTTGAACCACATAAAACCTACACACAGTTACCTGATTCCCATTGGAAGAAATTAACTGAATTCTGATCATCTCTAACTTGTAAAATGAAGTTCCATTTCCCAAGGTCTCATCCTTTTCCAATTCTTCCCAACTTGGGTTCTCTTGTGATGATCCACTCTCATGTTTGTGGCCATTTATTTGAACACCACCCTTTTCTTTGTGGTCATCATCTTTTTCTATCCGGTTTAAGTCTGCGTCACTCAATGTATCTTCAGATATCTGCTTTTGAATCGTAGTGTGCTCTTCCAGGAAGGATGGCCTTAGAAGGCCTTGTATAGCAAGACCTGCAGGAGGCTGGTCCATGAAATCTATGGGGTCATCAGTCACTACCTGAGAAACAAAGAAGAGCACAAACGAAGTGGGTTAAATTACCAATTAGATAGCAGTTGCAGAAGGTTTAATGCCAGCATGAGCAGAAAAATAAATGTTTAACAGTGCTGATTTCACTCAATAGGAAATAGATTTAATGTTTCTCTTAAATTTAATTTTGACTTTTCATGGCGTGAAATCAATGATGTAGAGAATCACCTCAGCAATCTTTTTGGCAAAATACATTGGATGAGAAGAGCGCATGGTTTCTAATTTAGCCCAATCCCCCAATGACCCATCAGAATCCCCATCCTGATCTTCATCATCAACAATGGCAACCCAATCCTGTCAACAAGCATTTAAACTGATTTATTAAATGGAAACTGCAGTTACTCACATTCTAAAAAGTACAGCATTTGAAATAAATAAATACCTCATCACTGTCACCATCATCATTGTCATCTTCATCGAGGTCATCTTCGTCATCAATATCGCTGTCCTCATCGTCAAAATCATCTATGCCATAATCAACTTCAGATTGACCAAATGACTCTAGTTCACTTAGCATTTCAGCAGTATCTAGGCCAATAATTACTTGCTGCATCGTATTTGAAATTTAAGCAAGCATTCAGAACTCTTTTCTTATCAACTTTTGGTCATTTACAACCTAGCAAGGTAACAAAAAAGATCTTTTTTGATAAATTAAAAAAAAACTGACTTATGTCAGCTTAATCATAGGTACTAACATTATGCATACATATAGCTTCCTCTCACTATTTAAAATTCATTCTCTTTTCTTCCTTTCCTGAAATGCTATAAGAGCTCCAAGATGGTTGGAACCAACAAACATGTTTAAAAGCAAACTTCCAGTTCGTCTAAAAATAACTGATATTTGAAGACAGGCAAGTAGTTACATGATAGAATAGTCTTTCCATGGGAAGATGATTATAGAAACAACAATCAAGAAGTTTCTTTACTCAGACAAACTTATCCTGCATGGTAGATAAAGTAGCATAATACAACTTGCACCATTATACATTGATGACATGAACTTCTGCAAAAGGTTAGTACATATCACCCTGGAAAACTGTTGACTAATCAAGAAACATGTATGCAACACGGCAGAATCATTTGTAAGTACTCACAGAAGGCAGTATGCTCGGTCTGATCCAATCACAAAAATATGTAAATGAACAATGCATCAATTGACCATTCTGCAAACATGAAAACAAACAGAACTTTTTAACTTCAATGTCCATACCACAACGTTTTCTTCAGCTGTCAGAGTTTGCAGGATGTCTTCATCATTCTTCACTTGAAAGTAGATGTCTGACCAAAAGGCAAAGCACATAAACCTTCATAACGACCAAAATGTACTGGTGGTAGGAAAACATGCTAAATGATAAGAATTGAGCAGCTTACTTCCAAGTTCATCAGTTATATAAGGCAAGTCTGGCCAGAAAATGTTCTCCTGCACTTCATTGTTGACCACACCTGAAAACATGAGTGTTGCTTTGCTGTTTACCTACAGATCAAGTAGGAAAACAAATATTAGCTTTCTGAAGACAACTAGCTACAGTGATAAATAGCTATCCGAGTTCATCAGTTATCTGGCCAGGAAAAGTTCTCATGCACTATTTACTAAACCTGAA